>VTPC01001450.1:25936-63286 GCA_011009095.1 Ignelater luminosus | reverse complement strand
TTTTCCACTCAACAAGCTTTAAATGCACTTCGTTTATTTAGGCCAAACGAACGCAGACACTACTATAATTGGCATTTAGCGACTAAACTTAAAATAGCTGTGATAATCCAAACTTTTGCTCACATGGGCGACTGCATATTCATTTACTTAAGACACCGAGGACTGGCTGTTTCCACGCAGCAATAAGGGGTCAGAATGATGACGAATTCCACAATAAATTCCGCTTCAAGCGAAGGAAACTTCCATTTTCCAAACAATATGTTCAAAAAGGTGGCCTCTTTTCGAGATCCAGCTCTATACTGGTATGCTTAAAATGCACTCCAAGAAACTGATAAACCTAATAGATCACCAACACTAAATTCCATGGAAAACACCTCACAAAACTCCCCTACAACTCTCCTGCTTAATGCCCAGAATCTTACTGCCCTTCCAATCGCATCGAGATACGACCTGATCTGCACGCCGCGCGCTCAAATACGACTTATCCAATAACTGAATTATGCCGATTATCACCCCGCGAAAGCAACTACTCTGCACAACCCTATCCCTTAATAGAGGTAGTGTAAGTTTGACGTTGTAAATATCAAGATCTTAACAAACCAGAAATTTCTAGTATTAGCCCATTTCGTTTACACAATACATAGCTGAACTATTTACCTAGTAATAATTTACATAAGAAACAAACATATTCAGATCATTTAATAAGTAGTTAATTTTCAAGTAGTATATTCAAATTGCCTTGTTCATTCTATAAACGGAATCGAATTAGCAAGATACATCAATCTTTTTCCTTCTAATAGTTTATGGCTAAATGAATCGAATTTATGAAAATTAGACTACGACTATTTGACTTAGAGAACCGAGTAAAATCAAAATTTTTAAAATCCTTAACAAAACTCGAAATCTGGTTTGAGCTTTACTATCCGATCAAATGAGGCAATTTTACCTGACCTAGAGTAAATAAAATCGAGTTAAATCACTAAAACTGATACTAAATACAGTGTTCAATCCCGTAGCTTAACTCGAAGTCAGCGTGCTTCTAACTAAACTTACTTTAACGAAAACACACACAAAAACTCTTGTCAAATCTAAAAAATGTTCAGAGGTAAGGGCGCCAGAAGCTGAAGGTCATAGGAAACCCATGGCCAGCCCACGCAGCTTCTCGCAGACCAACACCCTGTATATGGGTCCCTTGCAGAACAACACCCTGTATACGAGTGGCTCTATAAAGTATCACTCTGTACAGATAACTTACGAAACGTTTGAAATGAACACATCACTTTTTAAAGGTAATTTTGCAATAAAACTTAACGCTTTGAACTCTTCAATTAAAACACTTAATTTATAAAAAAAATACCAAGATTTCTTAAATTATATATAACAAAAGAAAGGATTATCAAACGTCAAATAAATAGAGAGTAAAATTTTGATTACAAACTATAATCAGCTATAATTTAGCTTTTCTATAATAAAGAGCAAATGATTACTTTTAAAATATCTCAAAGTATAGAACGCAATATATATTGTAAACCAACTATTATTACCTTTGAACGTTCAGGTTACAAACTAATTAATTATAAAAGGTTGATATAAATTTAAATCAAAAGAGGTTTTAATAAGTCTTTCTAAAAGGATATTAACCTTATCCGCACAAAGTGCACATCGCACAATGACAAAAGATATAAATAAAAAAGATAATTCTTACATTCTACTTTTTTCCTGGGTCTTTAAAATTTCGAGATGCTATCGGAGGTACACCAGGGCGTCTAAATACGCCAGAAAGATGACCGGAACGTGAACTACAAATCGTGGCTAGTTCAGTAACCACCGAGCTTTCTTTAGTGCAATAAAAGTTCTGACGTTCAAACGTATTTTAATAAAAGTTCTTGAGAAACGGGATCTATATACTCAGTGTCCACCGCAGAGCTTCTTTAACTTGAAGATACAAAACACATAACAACAATTTTCAAGGTGGCTGTTGAAACGACAAACACGCAGAAGCTATCGGGGCTGAGAGAGTTCGAATCACGGACAACGGGAAAGGTAGCAGAAACCAGATACACTTGTTTCACGGACAGACGGACGGTCACTTTACACAATCCCTTAACGGAGGACTGAATTCGAAGAAACAGATAGATCTGCGCGTAATTTCCATTGAAATTTTAAATAATATCATAAATGTTTCTTATATAAATTCTCTTATACCTTCCAAGACTAGCACAAGTAATCACTAATAACTGTACTATACAATGTGTCCAAGATCAGGATGCCCAGCATGGGGATTTTGGAAACGGTAAGAGATACAGGATCGGTTACATGAGATGAAAGTTGCCTATTTATAGGACCTTTTTGTTGGCGTTTGCAAAATCTAGATATCTTGGATAGTTTCAGAGATATTTAAAAAAAGTAGATTTCTTGATTTTCGTTATTATTTTTTCTTTCCTTTATTTGAAGAGATACCCAAAAACTAAAACCACCTTTCCATTGTCACTTTTTGTTCTCTATTAAAATACCCTAACAAAACGTTTCGGTTTCGAGTAACCATCATCAACCTCATTTATTTAAATAGGCGGAAAAACAATTGAAGATTGTTTTGGATAGCTCTTGTTGTCACGATTCTAATCATGTAAACGTGATAGGGTTATTTGGATTTTTTATGCTATAAATTAATGCATTCTGCAATACTTTGGCCTGCACGATCACCTGATCTAACACCGTTAGATTTCTTTCCTCTGGGGTTATGTCAAAAATCATGTGCTCAATCAAAATTTTGAAGATGAACAGCAATTATTACAGTTGGTCACAGCAGTGTCCAATGCAAAAAAATCAAAACCAAAATAACCCTATCATGTTTACATCATTAGAATCGTGACAACAAGGGCTATCCAAAACAATTTTCAATTGTTTTTCCGCCTATTTAAAAAATGAGATTGATGATGGTTACTCGAAACTGAAACGTTGTACAAAAATTTTGTTAAGGTATTTTGATAGAGAACAAAAAGTGGCAATGGAAAAGTGGTTACTGAACAAGCTTTACATTTATCAAAGATATTAGTTTTAAAATTTGGTCTGCAGATAATGAGTATTGTCTTCATTCATCTTATTGTCTCTTGTCTCTCGTGAGATAGTAAAGCCAAACAACCTGACTGACAACACCCAGTTGTATTAGAACACCAAATATCGCTACATTTGGTGAAGATATTGTCTCCTTGTGATACGTTTTCTGTTTTCTGTAAAACGTTGAAACTTTCAAATCATTTTAATTGATTGTTTGATTTGTTTCCATCCAAGTTGATAACATACTTACCGACCCTTGAGATTGACTGTGTCTCGGTTTTCCAAGGATTTTCACAAGGCACATAATTTCTAAGTAACTTAATTGCAGAACCCTTTACTGTTTTCAGAATTAAAAATATCAAGTGCTTCAAAACTAGTGCAATTGTTCAAAAGATGATATGCAACTTCATCAGCTGAACAACTGATTTCGATGAATGGTCTTGATATACCAATATAAAGTCGGACATATTATCTGGGTTGGCTTGCATATTAACTATGTGTAGGAGGAGTCTCCCTACAATAGTCCTTTCAATGGTTTTGTTTTTTTTTGTCACGGTTCACATAATTTCAAACATGTAAAGATTGATTCAACGTTCATATTCTTATATTTGCAATTCAGTTGCACAATTGTCAAAGTTCCTTTGTTATGCACTGTGGGTCTCGTGTACATCAAGGCAAACATAATAAAGAATTCTTTTCCTGCAGACACTGGTGCTTTGAATTTTTCTTCACCAGCGATGTAGAAAATGACGTTCCGTTTTAAAGATCTACAGTGACCGAATTATTTACAGTCATGTAAATTGCATTTTTAACTTATTCGATAGAGCAATTTTATATTTTTCTCTAGTTTTTGTCTATTTTATTATTTCCCGATTTGTTTAAGATCTTATAAAATCCTGTATGCACGACTTCAGTTATTTCTTAGAGTGAAAACAAAACAAATCTGTACACTAAAAATTACGAAGCACAAAGGATTGCCGTTACATTATATTGGATTTTAATAAATAGAAACAGCATTTATCAATAATCACGCTCATTTACAATTCAAAATTCTGACCTGTTCTAACCTAAATTGTAATTTTTAAAAATGTTTGTGTTTTCGACACATGTTAGTAAAACAAATGCACAATTGCAGCTGTTATAAAATCTAATCTGCTGACATGATTGCGTATAAAAGTATAAAATGTGAAACAAAGAAAAATATTTTTTAAAAACCAATTTAACATAATAGTTCTGGAATTATAAAAAAATAAAAACAAATTTGATCTGAAAAAAATAAGCAAATGAAATACAATATTTTAAATACCTACATTTTTTAAAGTAAGGCTTCATAGAAGTATATTAAGTAAATAAAATAAAATTTATTCAATCCGAGGTTGAACAACATTAATAAAATATAATTTAATACAAAATCTGAGAAAGTGTAGGAAGCTATTTTTAATTGTTAAGTTACAGAATGTAGCATTTCAAAATGTAACATTAACTTTGTTTTAAACAAAAGTCAACTGTATGAAAAATAATATTAGAAGCTGAATTTTTAGTTTTTCTTCTAATTATGTAATATTTTTTGCTAAAAGGTTAAATAATTTCTTTCTCATCTTTCAGCTTTTATTTATGTACGCTTTTAAAGAGTATCACTAGAATTTAGATGCAAAGATAGTAAAATGTGTCTTGATGGTATGAGTGGTTTTTTATAAGTTGTTATCCTTATTTTATTTTTATAATAAATAAGAAGTTGTCGTAATGCTCAAAGGAAAGGAATATCCTTGCAATATACTTTTTCTATAAGTAAATACTTTATACTACATACATTCTAAATGTTGAAAGTAGAAATTTATAGACAATTTGTATTGTGGGCGTGCTTAAAAACAAAAGAACAAGAAACATATCTCTTTTAGTGACATTCTATAGAAACATGTAGAACCTTACAGTGGAGAATTACCGAAAAGGTATTTACGATTACCGTTCAATAAAAATCATGTCTTACTCAGTCAACTGAAAAGATTGTAATAAACACCTATGTAAAGTAAATTTAGAATTTACATACGAAGTATGCATTTTTTCTAAAAGCTTGAAACACGAATAGATAAGAAATAATGGTAAACTGTGGAAATTCTCAATTTTGATTTTAAAATTCGATATTTGAAGTGATCTTAATTTCGTAAACACAAACTTTAAAAAAGTCTTATGTTAGACTTAATAATTAAAAAAACTATGGAAAGTTTCCGCTATCTTGAAAGATACAGTTGTTTCTTCATAAAAAAACCTGTAGCAATTTTGTGATTTTTTTTGATGTCGTCTTTGTTGATATTGAAAGTGAAAATGATTGAATTTTCAGATTCTGAATTATTAAATTAGAGCTGACGATATCAACATATTTTGAATTGAGTTGAGTGTTGTTATAGTTTTTTAACCACAATGTCCGCTTGATACTGTTTTATATTAAAGAAATGATAAAAATCCAAAAGCGTTCAACCTAATGTAGGTCATTAGTCGACCACTAGAGAGACAGACTTCCATTCGATTTCTCACGCAGAGGAGCACAAAAGAAAAATTCCTTTATAATAATATTATTAACATCGTAAAATTGTATGAAATGTTGCTAATTAACAATAATATACTAAGTATTAAATTTGTTTTGTTTTCATTCAAACGCATAATAATTTATTTAGTGTTGTACAAAGTAATAATAATAAATCTTGCAAATAACTCGAAAGATTTTTTATTAATTGATCACAATTTTGTTTCGTTTCATTATCCTAGCCTAATAAATCAGAAAATAAAAATTATTGTGTGAAAATATCTATTTTAAATTGTTTCTGCTTTACTTTTGCAATAAAATATTAGAAAACATTTAATGCTTAATTGTCGTACTGCAGAATTTCATTCTGGCATTTACAAAGCTCACGATGATCCTACTCAAATATACAGGAAAACAACCTTTGAAAATACATTTTATTAACGATATTACAATAAACATGTAGAAACAATACAAATGTTGTGTTTTCCATATTGCACGATATTCTTTAGGAAATGGAAATGACAGCAAAGCAAAAAGAAAATTTTCATTGAATTTCTTTAAAAAGGTATCGGTTAACTTTATACTCCCATTTTAGAGGCATTTCACTTTATATTGAAGTGGAAACAGTATCATTATGTTAATAATAGACGTTACCGTGTATTACGACGAGTTTTACTTACCAAATAGGTTTATTTTATGATGGAATTCATAATGTGACAATTATCTTAATTGCACGTCACACTGTTCTTAAGCTTATAATGATGCTTTAAGAAGTTAAATGCCATTACAAATTAGCCGCCTTTGTTATCTACAAACTGCTTTTGTTATTACACCTCATGTAATTATTACAGGTAATACGTTCTACTTACGTCGTTTACACAGAATTTAGTAATGCTTCGTAAGAATGCTTAAAGTGAAATGAAAAATTTAACTAATCACCTACGTTAAAGAATTTTGCAATTAGCTGGAATTCTTTTAAATGCAAACAATTACAGATACTAAAAAAGGAATTTCAATTAAAAGACTCCAAGTTACTACCAAAGGAATAGAGAGTAACTTCGAACAATATGGAATTATAATTATTGTAAAAAAGTAGGAAATTATTTTCTGATTCAAATTTTTGTAGCATACCTGGTGTTCTATATTTGCTATAAGTCTAGAAATATAACTAACTTTGTTGTTTGGCGGAAATTACAATATTTATAACCATATTGATATTTATTTGTTTTACAAACACTACCAAATAACATAAGTATCCACATCATAGAATGAAATGTTTCTTCATGTTCCGAAGGTGGCCGAGCTGTTTAGAGGTTCCTTCCTATTCAGCCAATAGAATGTAATTTTCTGGTAGAGAGCAAAGAATCCGAGTGCAAGCACGCGAAATTCATTGTGTTGAATGTTGGCTCACACGAAGCTGACGGATCACCACCCACATTGGCTGATGGGGTAAAGCGGTTGAAAGATATTGCATTGTTTGTCGATGGAGTAGACCACAGATGTCCTGAACTCTGAAGCCCAGGTGATGTCTGGGGCAGTGTAGTGTCGGACGACCGGACGAAACGTTGAGTGATGTGATAGTAGCTTCGGCGGCTTTCAAAGATAGTGGTTTCACATTCTAAGGTAGAAATTCCTATGTAAAAAACGTGAAAAAATACTTCGTGGCGGTAAACGATTTTTTCCCTGCAGCATCGTTATACCTTCGGATCGCTGTGAAGTTCTCCAAGCGAAACTAGGGTTCCAAACACAGAACGACATTTAGCGGCCCCAAAAATCTAGTTAGCAAACCGGATTCAGAGATGATGAATGGTAGTCAAGGTGGAATACCGGACAAGGTGTTCATCCTATCCCACAACATAAGGCATTGGTAGTCGATAATACTTATATACGTGAACAGCCCTATTATGTGACGTGAACAAAGTAGCTAGCAAGAAGCATGCAGTTTGTTTTCATCAGCTCATGGTGGAACTCGCTGGCAGAGCAAGGTACAGTGAAATATTGATAAAGATCGTCTGGAGAGTGATAGAGCATTGTTCCCAAGCACTTCGGGTCGTCGTAGTTTAGTTATAACGAACATTCAGACAACATGTAGTAACGATGACCTGAACAATGTTGATGGGCGTAATTAATGATCACAAAAATGAGTCTTTTTCAAAAACACACCACCATCTACCAAATTAATCTCAGTGGTGTTCGACTTTATGATCCTGATTACAGAAAGATGGAAAGAAGTAAGATACAATAACTTCACAAAATTTTAGTATAAAAGCGCATTAACAATACCAGATTCTTGGGACGCAAGCCATTTTGGAGGTTTACACTCCATAAAGGAGTATTTTCCAGGATGCATCCTCTTTTCCTGTTTTTTTCCCTATTTTACCAAGATATTGCCCAAGTCGGAAAACCTAGTCGTATGATATGATATGCTAATGCGCTTTTTTTCCTGTTGACTACCCCGACTTCAAGATCATTTCGTTCGGTTAGAGTCCTTGCTTCTGGTAATAGTAAGAAAAACTCAAGGCCACCAGATAGATCTTTTAAAATGAAACTTGTAAGCCCTGCTGACAATGTCTGGAACTTTGAAGCGTCGACCTTTAGCTCTCTCTTATGGTTTCATACCTTAGTCTTTTTATTCTTTCAACTGCCAACTGCCGATGTAGGATGCAGCGTTGTCTTTGCATTGTGAGCAGGAATTCTTGTTCTACTTTCTATTTTCTTCATAATTTGATGTGCCTTATTTTCAACAACATATTTATCATTTAAAACTGGGATTATACTTGGCGGTTATGTGTCTCGAGTTCTCAGGGAGATGCCACTTTAAGAAGAGATTTAAACAAAAAAAGGCATAATTTAGGATAGCTTTGCACTTCCAAAAGCTTCAGACAAAGGATTTCCTGAGTAAGATTGAAACAAACCCCAGTATTTGTGCTCTAAAATCGGACATTTGCCTTCCAAGTTCTGACGTCCAACGAATTCATGGACATTTTGGAATCAATCTCGTTAGCTTATCCTTAGTTACCTATTCGCACTAAATTACTAACGTTCATTTGTCTTTTCCAAAACTACTATTAATCTACCTTCTACCAATATACAATGAAAAGAAAATAACCAAAACAACAGCGGATACCACGGTAGTGTATTTTAAAAAGTGCAAATCATTTTCTTTTTTTTCTGCTTTTTTTGTTGCTCTTACTGTCATTGACCATAACACTTTCCATCAAGGTCACTAATATCGAAGAACAAAGTTGCCCAACACGGTTCCATTACTCGAGGCTCTCTCACATCTATCGTATTATCGTTGTCAACCATACATAACTATCCATATTGGCTGAAGTGCAGCTTTTGGAATGACCACGAAAATAACATTTATATGGCATGACAGCTCAGTAGCTAGTTTTCATTATTTTTGGTCTCCTTTTGTTAAGGAAGTTTCTTTAAGTAGGAAAGATATTTTTACTGTCGATTCTCGCTCGTTAACAACGACTGCAGCATTCTTTTGATTTGATATCATGTTCAGTTTTATTTTGGATACTGTTGTCTATTGCAAAACAAAGATTTACATACGTATACACAACATTTACCTTTTATTAGATTAAATATTATTTTCCTTACTTATAGTCATGTTAAACGCCGCGGGTAACACTATACGCGTTTAGTACTATGAAAACTCTTGTACTATCGCGGCAAAAAAAAACCGGGGCACACTTGTCTAACGATACGCCGGTTCTAACAAAATTTCTCTCTTTTGCATTAGGCTTTAAGGTAAATTTGTCGGTTCAATTAATAAGGTACTTACTTACATAATAGTTTTACTTAAACTGAAAAACAGATTTACAAGGGGTAACTTTAAAACCTATGTGGTGCCCCGTTTTTTTGCCGTGATAGTACATAAACACGTTTAGTCTTAATGCTATATGTTCGGCGCTACTTGTAATACATGCTTTTACATTTTCATTAAAGATTCCTATTTTCTAGTTTTTGTTTACAAAATATAGGTATAGCTTTATGTTTATAATGTTACTTTAAGCTACGTGAATGCGACCTTCATTTGTGACACTTGTCATTTGCTCAATCTGAAACTTTTTCTTTCAATCTCCTTATCCTCGTCGGTAACTATTAGTATTAAATATGTATTGATGTAACTGTAAGATCTGGTGGTAATAACAATATAATTAGTCTGCAGACAAATTTTTTTTTAATTTCTTTTCGCGTTTCAAATTATTGAATACAATAAAAAACGAGTTTTGATCTTATTTAGCAATCGATATTTTATTTCAATTGTAGTATTCAAAATTATTTTGGTTTCAAAACAAGTTAGTTAAATTTCTTCTGTTGACAAGATTTTATTCCTTTTTTTAATAAAACTGAACATAAAAGTCTGCTGTCGATATTCCCCAATAACGCAATTTTACAAAAAACTGTACATATTTGTTGTTTGTTTATTTCTATTATTTGTACCAGAAACTTAATATTCATAGGTTGAATGCGTGTCCTTATCCTAAAAGAGACATTCTCTCTACTATTAAGAGTAAATAATAAAAAATATGCATTAGTAAAGAAATTTTATGAAAGTATCCGCACTATTAGTAGCTAGTTTATTGATGAAATGATGGGAATGTTATGTAATTATTTATTAACTTCAGTAGTATATTGCCTCAACTTTCTTTAAATAGTATTATTAACGCAATCATCAAATGGCGTTTAATTATCTATTATAAAAAACATACATACATTACTTCATTATCGCAACGTTTGCTTAATAATATTCCTATACATGGTGTCCCTAAGATGCTAAATAAACTACTTGTTTAGAAAAGCTTCTAATCTTCACGTCGATTCAAACGAGATATCTTTTTCTGTTGTTTGCAATAATTTAATAAACAGCAAATATTTAATAGCACTGCAGCAATACATTAATGAAATAAGAAACTGTTTGTGAAGAACAAATCTAAATATTGCGAAATATTTATTTATTAAATTGTATTTGCCTCAGTATAGCAGCCTACTTGATGCAGAATCTATCCTGTTATTGGTCAGTCGCATCTCAAATAAAATCTTGATATTTGTCGATTTTCCTGCTGCGGTTTGATGGTAAGCCTGTATTGAAAAACTCCTCTCAAGATGACCATACGTCCTTCGTGACCATATCTCCGTCATGGCTACCATTTTACCGGCAGTTAGTGATTGTGTTTTGGCATCTTGACGTCACAATATTACCTACGTCTATGTTCGTCGTTTTGGCAGCTACGAAACGATTGCGAACCTGCAATGACCATATTAACATTATAACTACTTGTAGATTTAGTAAACAATCAACTGTAAATTCTGCAAACATATGTTGAATCAAACAGCTTTCTAGTTTCTAACTAAATTTTCAGCAAATCAACGGAACTGACAAAAATTTCACCTAAAAAATGTTGCTGCACAACCTAAGATACGAGGGCGGTTCAGTAAGTACCCGTGTTTGACGACAGAAGGCGTTCCTGAGGGAAGTTGGTGTTATCATCGTGTGCTGCCATCTATCAAACGACGGTATAACAAATTGCAGACTGATTGATAGGTTAGTTTGGATTTGACAGCCATTTGAGTAAGACGTGTTTCGTGATTTTAGCTAAGATGGAAAAAGAGCAGTATCGTTCGGTAATTCGCTTTCTGTTTTTGGATGGGAAAAAATGCGAGGAGATAAAAGCAAAGTTGGATGCTGTTTATGGGGACACTTCGCCATCTATGACCACAGTTAGATATTGGTTCAACGAATTTAAACGTGGGCGAACATCCGTTTTTGATGAGGAGCGACCAGGACGCCCGGCAGACGTGGTTACCGAGGAAATCATTCAAAAAGTCCACGATATGATTCTCGCTGATCGACGAACGAAAGTGCGTGAAGTAGCAGAGGTCGTAGGTGTGTCGACCGGAACGGCAATTAATATTTTACATGATAAGTTGGCGATGAAAAAATTGTCGGCGCGATGGGTGCCGCGATTGCTAACGGTGGACAACAAGCGGATGCGGCTGTTAACTTCGAAGCAGTGTTTGGAGCAATTTAAGCGAAATCCGAAATAGTTTTTGCGCCGAGTTGTCAGCGTTGATGAAACCTGGATTCATCATTACACACCAGAAACTAAGCAACAATCAAAACAATGGATTTCTCCCGGTGAATCTGCTCCAAAGAAGGCGAAGATGGTTCCATCGGCCGGAAAGGTCATGGCGACGATTTTTTGGGATGCGAACGGCGTCATCCTCATGGATTTTTTAGAAAAAGGAAGAACGATCACTGGACAATACTACAGTGAGTTATTAGACAGCTTCGACAAAAAATTGAAGGAGACACGGCTGCATTTGGCGAAAAAGAAGGTGCTGTTTCACCACGATAACGCACCAGCACATTCATCCGGAGTTGTCGCCGCCAAACTGCATGAATTGCGTTATGAATTGCTGCCGCACCCCTCGTATTCACCCGATCTGGCTCCCTGCGACTTTTTCTTGTTTCCTAACATGAAGAAATGGCTCGCAGGAAAAAAATTTAGCTCAAACGAGGAAGTCATCGCCGAGATAGGGGCGTATTTTGGAGAGTTCGACAAATCCTATTTTTTGGAGGGTTAAGAAATGGCAGGAACGTTGGTAGAAGTGTATATTTCTAAAAAGAGACCATGTTGAAAAATAAAAAAAAATTTTTTAAAAAAAATTGTGTCTTCATTTTTAACACGGGTACTTATAGAACCGCCCTCGTAAATAAACAATTTATCACTTGATTTTCTAATTTTAATAGCAGCTTTGTAAAAAATATCAGCCGTGACAGCTTCTTATTTATGTATGAAATTCTTTAGAAACCTTATAAAAACCAAAATGTTTTCTTACATTAACTTACTACATCACACGTTTATCTGTAATCGGCTTTAGAAGTCTATCTCTGAAATTTCTAAGTGAATCTTGTGAAAAAAAAAACGTTACTGAGCTTTATTTTATAAGATAGTGTGGGATCTATTTCTGTAAGTTGAGAAAAAATATTTTACTTTCTGTTTGCTTATGTTGTGTCTTCAAGTTTCGCTTATAAAACTTCTCAGCTTTATTAGTTTACCTATTTGAATAACATGAAATTTGAAACAGTACTATTCTCTTATAGATCATCATTATTTATTAAACGTAATGTACAAAATATCTGTATAACGTAAAAGAAAATTGGAACTAAGAGATTAAGTAAGTCAGGATAATTTTACAATAATACTATTAAGTAAATGCGTGTTTGCTACGGCTAACAGTATAACTAGCAAGGGCGTTAATTAATCAGAATAACCACAAATGTAGTTGTAGTCTCAATATAAATAATAAATGCGCTTGTATACTAAATAACGTGGTAATTGACTTAATACAAAATCCATACCTTAATGTATATAAGGAAAACTCAATTATCGTGATCATTTGAAGAGAAATATGTCAAAAATATTTAAACTACATAAAAGCAATCGTAATTACACTTTTTTTAATTTCCGGAAAGTTGCATTATTTAAATCTAGAGCGATCCTTTATCCTGAACTGTGATCACAGCAAACAAATTAGTTGTAGAACACGAATAACTGTCCACAAGGAATAGTTTAGTGGCGGAATATTGTGAGATAAATATTTACCGGAAGCGGAGGTGTAGTGAAGTTAGTGGTATTTGCTCACTGCGAAATAAACTTATACTTCTACTGAATTGCGCTCCAGATTCTATCTACTTTACAACCTTATTTACCTACTCCAAATACTTACATATTATCACAGTAAGGGCTATCCCTTTTTCAGCTGGGTTGTTAAAACGTTCTTTTGTAGAAAAAATGGTTGTATTAAAAGAAAGATAGCATTTCTCTTTTGAAAGCCAGTTTCATTTCAGAAGAAAAGCTCAATTTTATTTACAGTATCTTAGACGTGGTTTTCTAAATTTTTAATGTTTTTTTTTCAAATATCTAGTGTTTTTCCAAATCTTTGTATTTTTATAAACATTAGAAAAGCGAAGCTCATTTCTGATATTTACGTCACCACAATTTTTATTTTTTAAAATAGTCTTAGAATTTTGGATCAAGATATCTTTTAATTTTAACTTAAATTATTTTATAATTTTATTAACATACTGGTATACAACTTTTCATAATTAATCTTTTGTCATACTGTGTTGTTTGGAGAACAAAACTCATTAATTATCGTCATCAAAACTAAAACGAAATATACCGTGTGGTAACTTGCCCGACGCAGCATAGGATTTACAATACTGAATCTGTTATGTCCAGTTATTTTCTTTCCTAATTATTTGAGAGGTAGAATGTATTTATGTTTTCTGTAGAGAAAGATTTTGCATTCGTTACATACCATTGCTTTCAATTTTGCAAATTCTTAAAGCGGAAAAATGGAAAAAATTGGAACTACGGTTTTAGAGAAATCACTGATGCCATGTACCTCCATTCTTTTCTCTCCATTGCTTTTTGACGCCACCTTTGGACACCCATTTTTTTCTAGATCTTCTTCCACTTGTTTGAACCATTTAATTCTTGGTCTATCTCTTTCTGTATTATCTAGTGAATCTGTTTTTAGCACATTCTTCACCATCCCGCCATCTTCTCTTCTCTAAATATGTCCTAACCATCGTATTCTTTGTGCTTTGAAAGCTGATGTTCTTTTAGGCTCTTTAAACAGTTCGTACATCTCTTCATTTGTCCTTCTCTGCCACCCATTTTCTATCTTCTTCCCACCAAAAATCCTTCTTAACATCCTTCGTTCCCAAATCTGCAACTTGATCTCCATCTTTTTTGTTATCATCCACGTTTCACTCGCGAACAACACCATAGGTCTTATCAGTGTTTTGTAAATCCTTAGCTTTGCTTTTCCCGACACTATTTTGGATCTCAGTGTTTTTATCAGAGCACTTGCACATGCGGAGCCTTTTCTAATTC
The DNA here is from genome assembly GCA_011009095.1 of Ignelater luminosus. Lineage (NCBI taxonomy): Eukaryota > Metazoa > Arthropoda > Insecta > Coleoptera > Elateridae > Ignelater > Ignelater luminosus. The sequence continues at coordinate 48,784 of VTPC01001450.1, read as the reverse complement.
TTTCTTTAATCTTTTTTTCATTTCTCCCTGTTTCATAAATAACGGACCCCAAGTATTTGTATTTGTCCACTCGAAGAATTTCCATTTTTTCTAGATTTTGATCTTCGTCACTATTTTATCACTTCTTCCGCTCTCCCATGTTGTTCCCATCTCCATATATTTTGTTTTGTTGCTGTTCATTTTTAAACCCACCTTCACACCTGCTCTCTGTAAATTTCTTATAGCCCCGGTAAGTTCATTTTTTGCTCTTGCTAATATAGCCACATCGTCAGCGTATGCAATACACCGATGACTTCTGTTGTAAATTGTTTTATCTATTTGTATTCTGCTTTTTTTTATCACTTTCTCTAGAACTAAATTGAATAAAGCTATTTATAGTGGGTCGCCTTGTAAACCTCTATTCACTGGGAAGCTGTCTGTTAATGTTCGATTTATTCTTACCTTATATCGGGTACTGTTTAGTGTCATCTTAACTAGTTTAATTAGTTTAGGAGGAATGTTAAAATCTCTAAGTATGTTGTACATTTGGTCCCGTTTTATCTTATCGTATGCTTTGGTAAAATCAACAAAACCGATATAGAGACCTGTTCTATGTTCCGTACAGCCTTATTATATGAGTTTGATCCATAACTGATCTTTCTTTTTTGAAACCAGCCTGATAATCTATTATTTCTTCCTTATGTTCTTGTAGCTTATCTTTTATTAGTATGGCTAGTACTTTATATACTGTATCTAGAAGTGCAATCCCCCTATAATTTTCACACTTTTTGCTATCCCCTTTTCTACTGTGTCCCATACTATGTTTATTATTTCTATGATTTCCTGCTGTAATCTTTCTTCTCTAAACTTAATCATTAAACCCATTATAATTTTTTTTATTTCTTCCTCCTCTGGTTGTGTTTCATTCCTTTCTTTACCACTCTCTTCTTTACTTTGTTGCTGATCGTCACTAGGATCTTCTCCAAATACATCTTGAAAATATTCTTTCCATCTTACCCTTACTTCTTCTGTATCACCTATTAGGTTTCCTTCTTTGTCTTCAATAAAAAGTGTTTTTGTTTGGTATCCTTTTCTTTCTTCTCTTATTTCTTTATAAAATATTCTACTGTCTTTTCTTGTAAATTTCCTTTCCATCCTTTCTATTTTTTCCTCTAAGAATTTCTTTTTCTTTTTTCTACATACCTTTTTTACCTTTTTCCTAGCTTCTTTCCATACCTCTTTGTTACTATCTGAGGGATTGTTTAGTAATTCTAATCTTGCTTTTCTCTTCTCATTTAAACACTCTCTACATTCTTCATCAAATCATTTTTCTTTTTTGCTACCTTTTACTCTTTTCACTATACACCTCGCTCCATATAAAACAGCTTTTTCTACTCTTTCCCATTTTTCATTTATATTACTTTCGTTTATTTATTTTGCCAGCTTCTGTTCAATGTGGTCCTGGTAATTGCTAACTGCTTCTCCTTCATTAAACAGTTCCATACAATTTCATCACATTAAGAAAGTGGTCGGAATCCATATCTGCCCCTCTGTATACTCTGACATCTATGACACTACTTATATGTTGCTTTTCTACCAAAAGTGATCTATTTGGTTTAGTCTCTTGCCATCTGGAGATCTCCAAGTGCCTTTGTGTATTTTCTTATGTGCAAATACTGTTCCCATTATCTTCAAATCTTGCTCTATTGCGAACTCTTTTTCTCCATTCTGATTACTACTTTTATGTAGACTGTGCTTTCCTATCACCATTTTGTAAATTTCTTCTTGTCCCACTTTAGCATTACAATATTCACAAACTATTTTAAAATTGTAGTTTGGAATCATTGTGAAGATCTCTTCTAACTTTTCGTAGTATTTACTTTTTTCTTCAATATCTTTTTTTTTCGGTCGGAGCATTCACGCATGCATTAAAATTGCCTCATAATAAAACCATGAAAAATATGAACAGAAAACAGAATCTTATTTATTATTTCAACAAAAAAAATGATACTACAACAAAAAAGCAGATAAATCACCGTTTACTGCTAGACAATGGCTAAGCCCGTTATAAAACTCCCGTCTAACACTTGCAAGTTGATGCCTAGATATTCTGTCACATTCCACTTTTTAATTATTCCACATTTTGGAATATCCAGATTGGTGAAAGATTGGCAGACCTATCAGGCTAGTTAATTGCATAAGTTGGAGAAATAATCTTCTGGGAAAAACTGTCGTTTAAATTCACGCACATCACGGCAACCATCCATCTGGAACCAAATCTTTTGATCGTCCCTAGCAAATTCAGTCACCACCGGATCTATTTATTCTTGCTGGAGCTAGCTGTAAAAAGTACCTTCCTGTTAAGTTTTCATGTGAGAAAAACGGTTCTATAATGTAATGAGCTAGTAATCTTACTGAAACGATAACTTTGTAGACTGTTGTGTCGATTCTCACGTGCCCATACTCTCTAATTTTCCACGTTTGGTTTATTATTTAATGTTTTTTTAGAAATTCTCTGCCTTTTTTTTCATCTTTTGGAAACAAAATGCACTCCTCTTCTCCATATCATCTTCACGCAACTCTTGGTATTTACACGAGCGAAGCTTGTGCCTTTTTAAAATTTTCAGTACTGCGGTGTTACGCAAACCAACGTTGTTAGTAATTTACCGTAAACTTATATTGGGAGTTTTAGCCTCGACTGCCAAGACATTCAGGATGTTCTCACTTTCCTCATTCTCCTGTAAGTTTTGAACGTTACTCGTATACTTATAATTATTTAGTAGGTACTATGTCTGTAGCTTCAAACTTGCTTACTATTGTGTTAATTGTCGTTCTGCTTGGGATTGGACGATCGAGATATTATATGCACTTACTTCACGAGTACTATTTCTGGCATAAAACCACTTTATCATTTCTACTTTTTCTGGCATTGAATACATACTTTGGAGAACAGAATTTGATTTTATAATTCCATGACATCACTGATTTCTCTAAAATCGTAGTTCCAATTTTTCCGGTTTTTCGGAATTTGATAAATTGAAAAGCAATGGTTGTAGGCATTCAGGATTTTTCTCTCTACAAAAACCTATTACGCTTTTAAAATAATTAGGGAAGAGATCACGGACATTACGAATGTAGGATTGTAAATCCTATGCTGCGTCGGGTAAGTCAGTCGTGTGAAAAAGTCCGACATCACTTTAAAAATGGTAGAAAATTGAATTTTAAATGCACTCTTCAAATATTTTTTAGACTTTTATGTCGTACAGATAATCAGTCACAATAATCTTATTAAAAAGACACACTAGAAGTTTGTCTGTTTCTAACAGAAATAGAATTGGAATACAAATATATTTGTAGTTACAAAGATTATGTGGACTATGAATTAAGATTTCTATAGTCTAGACTTTTTCTTAGGTCAGCGTCATCATTTTTCACATTTTAGTATCCTGATAACTCGAATAACTGAAGACTGATTACACAATTTTGACGGTTGTTTATAAGAAGCACCTTTTTTATAATGGAAAATAATCTCCCATTGCTTTTGATCTGATAATTTTGTTTGTTTTTACTGCTTTTGGCGAAATTAATAAGCTGAATGAATTCTAAAAGTCATTGCAGGACTTATACGAGGTATGTGAGAAAAGTAATGAGACTGATTTCATACTAACCAAAGTTTTTATTTATTTCAAACAACAATGTTATCCCCTTCAAAGTAGTTCCCTTGGGCAGCTATACACCGGCGGAGTCGTTGTTCTCACTCTTGGTAGCAGAGCTGGAAGTCTTCAACTGGTATGGCTTTTAACTGGTCGGTCACAGTCTTTTAAATGTTCTCCAGAGTTCCAAAATGACGTCCTTTTAGGACATGTTTCAATTTCGGGAAAAGGAAAAAGTCACAAGGACTCAAATCAGGTGAATAGGGGGAATAAGGAACAACAGTAATGCGTTTTGAGGTCAAGAATTCACTGATGGAAATTGCTGTGTGACACGGAGCATTGTCATGATGTCTGTCAAAATTTGATGCACGGTGAAAGTGTTTAAATTTAACTGTTCACTCATCATCCTTATTGTTAAACGACGGTTCAACGTTTTCGTCAGTTTTTGAAGTTGAAGGTCTCCCTGAACGAGGTTCATCTTCAACGTGTTCCCGGCCGTCCAAAAATGATTTGTGCCAGCGGAAAACTTGTGCTTTTGATAAGCACTGTTCCTTATAGACCTGTTTCAACTTTTCAAAGTCACACTTGCGGATTCACCAAGTTTAACACAAAACTTTATTGCACAACGTTGCTCTAAATTCCGATGCTCCATTTCTGTAACACACAACAAAAACACAGCTTCACTGATGGCGCTGTCAAAAATAATGTGTTAGCTGTACGGAGTTGGAACTCGGACTGAGGAAGTGGAAGCGATAAACAAACCGGTTTAGCACAGGGCGGTAGACACAACGTTGCCAGATCTCCCGCAGTGTTGCCAGTCTCATTACTTTTCTCACACACCTCGTATACGGTGATTTATAAGTACACCGACAGTGGTCGTCGGTTGATTTCTTTCTTTAAAATGAGAAGAAGGTTCATATGAACCATGGTCCGAGAATGCATGGCCTCTTAGATATTGGAGGTTATTTTTTATTAATAATGAAGGTTGTCAATATCATGTCAGTCTATACACTGAAAGTGTAATTTTCATTTCTAAGTCATAAAAAGACAAACAGTTTGTTTAAAATCTAATAGAAAACTCTTCATTTGACCGACGTCTACATTTTCATTAGAAGTAGATTAACCGATATCTAGAAAATCATGCATAATCGAATCATGGTCCATAGGAACTTTTTTGCTTATTTTAACAAGAGGGGAATCACAAATGTTGTTGATTTACTTATGTACATGAATTTATGAGACGTAAATTACACAGTTGCAGAAAAGTAGTCATGATGAAATCTTTACTTTTGCATTATTTGACCGATGGATAATCTGTTATGGGAAAGCCTTATTTGAATCGTTTTTTATAGAAGTTTAAGAATATGAGTCGTGGCACTAGTAAAGTAATAATAACTGGCAGATAATTGAAGATAATTAGGGAAAATATGCGAAAGATGTGTATTATGTCTAAAAAGCAATATTGAGGGAGGACTATGAAAGACTTTTTCATACCGTTCCACGTAAAAGAATATTATCAAGATGATCGAATTTTTTGACCACCCTATATAATAAAATCATTTGTTAGAATTCCCACAGTTACACATACTGTAAACGGTATGTAGAACTGTGTCTAATTACACTGAGCTAACCAGAGAGTTTTATGTAATTAGTAAATATTTTCCTAAAGCATACAGGGTGAAGATGTCCCGTTTAAAAATAAAAATTTGATGTTTCCAGTAAGCCAGAAATTAAGTAAGCGAGCGAATAACAGAATTAGGCACAATTTAACACACCTGATGTAGTATACATCAAAAATACTCTACATGCTGTAAGTAAACAAAAATTTCAGGTTTTATTTGGTTTTATCCTTTCATAAATAGAAGCGTTCTGCTGTAACTGTACACTCCACGACAAATAAAAGTTGACAGGAGTTTTATGAAAACCAACAGTACAGTTTAGTTTGATAAATACTTGTGAAGGATATTTAGAATACATATTAAAAAAAAAAATACAAGACAATTTTGTAAAACAGAGATACAATTTATTTATAGTAACACAAATTAAATTCTTTTGACTATTAAACTGCGACAAATAAAAGTGGACACTTCTATAAAAAATCAGTAACTTTAGTATTGGTAGAAATAGTCTAACATACTAATAGGAGATGGTGTTCCCTTCATTTTCAATAACTTTTAAGTCTTTTGTTCATTGACAAGCACAGGTTTTTCAGTAGTTCAGGCTTTTCTTTTTTAAGATCTCTAACAGCCTTCAGAACACCCCTGCAAAACTTGTCATCAGAATTAAAGGCTCCTTCCACATAAACCTTGTCAGATAGATGTTTTCAATAATTTTCTATTGGATTAATGTCGGGAGAGTGGGGGGGGCCAATCAAGAATCCGCACTTCCAAATTTTTCAAACCCTCCATTGTCAATTTCGAATTATGAATTGGAGCATTATCTTGTAAAAAGAAATAACCCCCATCTGGAAAATGGTTCATAATCTACGGATAAACGTCTTCTGTTATCATGCTTAAGTATTTTGAACTGTTTATCTTTCCCTGCAGCCGCAGCAGCAAGTACTCCCCCTTAGAAGTTATGGCACCCCAAACCATTACTCCTCCACCTTTGCTTTGGCGTTTGGGATGGCTCCAGACACCTTTTCCGCCTTCTTCTACGTACGAGAATTCATTATCAGGACCATCGTTACAAAAGCGCTTCTCATCTATGAAAACAGTTTTTGTCCAGATAGGATGTTACTAGCTGCCCCTGCTTGCTTAGCCGACGGACTTCACGTCTGATTCGGCTTCCAAAGCGACCCTGAAGCTTCTTTCTAATACCTCTTTTCTTTTTTTCTCTCATATAATCCGTTTTATACATTTTAGCAATTGTTGATGTCGCCAAACTATATTTTTTCCCACTTCACGATAGTTCAGGCCTTTCTTTATATCATCTTTTACCCGACTTATTAAATTTATTGAATGCATCTTTCACTACTTTTAAGTAAGTGTAACGTTTGTTTTTGTACATCTCACAAGATTTCTTATTTGTATTTTATTTCAGTTAGTACATTAATTTCTAGACTTGTCTATGGTAGCTATGCCGTAACTGTTGTAATAAACTCAAATTTCTTATGCTTATTGAATCACACCACACCAGAAACTTTAAATTGTTAATATTCTAAATACCGCGATGAATGTACGGTAGACCTAAATTCTAACACTCCAAGTTCCCTTTCGAGTTGTATGCTTCATTCAAAAAGGCGTTGAATAGGTATGTGTGTATGAATAGTGTTCATTTAAAGGTAAAAGTGGAGATTAACCTTCTTTTAATATTAGTCTCTGCACCATGCTGTAAGGTTCTGTATGACATACAAAAAGATCATTTTATAATATAATTCTTACTTTTTATATCTTCACTCAAGTAAAAATTACGACTGAAAATCGAAAGAAGCGGAAACCAACATTTTTTTTTATTCTGCATTGCTGTCTGTGTCTATTATATTTACGGTTTTTCTAAAGAAACACATGCATATAAAGTTCATTTTAAGTATGCATTATGGACGGGTTGAATTTTCTTTCTGTACGATGATTATAGCTTTGAAGTAACATTGAAAAGCTTTAGTTTACTAACACGTGACTATGTTCAGTGGTTTTTACAACTCTTGATTAGTTGTTTTGAATTCTTTTTTGAGCCGTGTACCTGAATACAATGTCCAGTCTCTTTCAACTTGTTCCTTTGTCTTTACTACTTTTTACCACCAAATCCTAAAGCCACCTAGTTATCTACCCTATTTTTAGATTTAATGATCCCAAACACTCTTCTCTGGAAATTCAATTATCCATTAACTACAGTAATCTATTTGGGAATTTTTAATTTCCGTTCTATACTAGTTGCAACCAATCAATAGAAGAGGTAACTTATTACTTTGTTTACGTAGTAAAATTGTCTTAATTGCGCAATTAAGATTTTTTCTTTCATCCTTTAAACTTTAATTTCTTTAGTGTTTTTCTTTTCAATCATAATACTACTAGTGCTACTATTATACTTGTCAATAGAAATTATATGATATGGAGTTTTTATCGCAATCTACTAGCAAAGAACGTTATTCTAGAAAAAATTATGCAATTTAGTTTTTAATTACGCTTCCATCATGCAATTATCTTGTCACTAGAAGTGTGATTTACTTAATTACTACAAATCACTAATTCACGTAATAACTATTACTCTATTAGCTGAAGAATTAATTTTTATATTTAGATGTGTTTCCCTTTTCTAGCATTTAAAGTTATTATTCCTCGAGCTACTATAATAATTAAGGCTTTTTAAGCAGTAAAAATTAGGTATGTAAATTCGCAGTTGATAAATTAGACAGAAGGTTTCAATAACTTTCAATAATGTGTGAATGCAAAAGGAAACTTATCAAACTCATTTTTTACCGACGTTAAAAATTTTAATTTAAATTTAATCCTCTTATGTTTATTATATTCAGCTGAAAAGGAGATTCCTTCATTTTCTTTCAAGTCTAAAAGTTACCTTAATATTTCTAATAAGTCGTAAGTGGATCTTTCTTCTTTTTCTAAAAGTGTTCTTTCCTTACATTGTACGTAAATGAACAGAAGACCCAAAATACTATACATATTATCTCAAAAGGAAATATCTTATGGTTACTGCAAAGCTTTTTTTTTAATTTTAACATAGCATTATTTGTTTCTTTTAAAAGCAGAAGCATTACTACGTTTAAACCACTTAAATAAGTGAGTTTTTAATTGAAAAAAAAAACGTTACAATGTTAAAAAGTTCTTACGAAGTTAATAGAAGCCGTTAAGCAAATACCTATGTAGATGACTACACAGAAAGTTATTAATTGAGTTATCAAGGCTACTAAAGTGCTTCATTTAGTAATTTCTGGTAAGTTTGGTTATCATACTGTCAATCGCAGAACACCTGATATTCCTTTATTCAGTACTTGCAAATAGAATGCAAAACAAGTTCTAGTTAGCGCGCGAGTATGTTTCTATTTTAAACTAAAACAATTAATTATATACTGTGCTTATCACAGTTTTATATAATACAAGTCTGATTATAATAAACTGTGATATCTACTCAATGTGATGTGTGTTGCCTATTTAGAAAGTTCAAATTTGAAATAAAAAGATTGATAGACCCTGTGGAACTCATCTTGTTACACAAATCATGGTCTTGTTAGACTTTACGATGTTTTTCCATTTCTTATGAAATTTTCTAAATTTACCTCGATCTTTTGCAAAAATATAAAGTGGCATCTTTATCAATTCCCTTTGGATTATTAAGATAATCAGAATTTAGATTACGGAAATTTTCGAAATTTGCTATTTCTTCTAGTTAATAACTATAATAAACAAAACTTTAGCATTTTTCTGAGAGACTGTTTCAATTTTACTTTGTTGCTAAATATTACAAAAGGTTTTAATAAAGAACATTTTGTAAATTAATGTAGTCCATTACATAACCATTACTTAAAAGAGCACCAAACTATTAATGATAACACGCATTTTTTAATTTCATAATTAGGTATGCTAGCAGATACGAAAAACGCAACATCTGGATTTATTAATGTGAGTGTAGCGTGCATTGTTCAGAAATTCTAAGCATTTGTATGTCAATATCAATTATCATTATATTATTACTAGTAAATAAAAGAATTGCTGCGTTTCTTAGGAGGATGCAATGTTTACTTCAAGTTTATACAACCTTTATAACAATAAAACATAAAGTTTCGAAAAAGCCATATACATCATTATACACCGTAGCGTCCTCTACTGAATAAATATACACAGAATTAGTATAAAAACCAATTGAACGTATTAACACAATAACACCTAGAAATAAACACTCCCAACCAAAGCGTTCAGATTTATTAATAAAAAAATATTCTCTGGTAGATGATGTTGAAGTAAACATCTGCTTACATCTAAATGGTAACAGAGATGCAACTTTATGAAACAGTAACACTTCCAGTTGAAACAATCATAGAAATGCATGGCATTGCAGAAGTAGTTTGTATATCAGACCGTGGGTATCACTTACGATAGTTGTCTTCCAGTCTAGTTTGCACGGCAACGCATTCTAAAGTAGTTACTTCTCTTTTGGTGCTGACACTTTCTCGACTCTCTGCATAGCTATTGTGATGATATTAAAAATGTAAATGTGATGATATTAAAAATGTAGCGATATTTGAAAATGATAAAAAAGAGAGGATAAAAAAAAAGTTTGTTTTTTGTTTGATAAATGTAATGACAGTAAAATAAAAATAAATTAATGTTGTCAAGAAAATAGCGTTTTAATAAAAAAATCAAGAACCCCCCGAAGAAAAATAAGGACCCTGAGAAAAAGAGCTCTCCATATCATAACATAAAAAATTGGCGTCCCAACGTGGTAGGGCAAGTTAAATAAAAGACATAATTATCATTTTGTTAGTTGTCTGTTGGTAGTGGAAAGATGTCAAAGCGAGGTAAATCGGTAGATAGTAGAAAAAGGGACAAAAGAGAGGAAGAAAATATTGAAATTGAACAGATGGAAGAAGAAAGTACAAGTATGGAGGAGACCATGGGAGATGTTGAAAAGGGAGATAAAGAGCAAAAAGAAATAAGACAACAACAACCAGATTTACTTAAAATATTAATAGAAATGAAAAAAGACCAAGATAAAAGATTTGAAGACCAAACTAAAAGATTAGAAGAGATTAAACAAGATTATACTAAAAGATTTGAAGAAATCAATCATAATCAAGAGAAAAGATTTGAAGAAATTAAAAGAAAATTTGAAGATCATGAGAATAGATGGGATAATATTGTTAAAAACATGGGAGGTGAAATACAAGAAGAGGTGAATAATAAGATAGATGAATGTCAGAATGAAATGCGTAAGAAAATAGAAAGACTCCAAGAAGAAATTATCAACATGTTACAAATAAGGGATGCAGATATAAATGAGAAAATTAAGGAGCAAGAAAAAGCACAAGAAAACTACCAGCAGAATGTGAAAATAGAATTTAAAAAAATAAACAAAAATGTTGAAGAGAAATCAACAGCGGGTAATCATGGACCAAGTCATTATTGTATATTAGATAGCGGGATTCAAAAAATGACAAAATTCTCAGTAAACCACAAACGAATAAATCCAAAAGAAAGAATTAAGAGTCTACCAATAAGAAAGGCAAATCTTAAAAATAAGATAAAGAATAATTATAAAAAGAAAAAAATTATCAAAATATCAATAATAATAAAGAAAAATTGAAATGTACTATTAATTGGCAGAATAAACTAAGAAGAGCAAGAAAAGCGGAAAGAAGAAACAAAATGAAGATGACAATGGAAAATAAAAGGTTGGAGGGGATCAAAGTAAAAAGAAAATCTAAAAATAAGACTAGAAAGAAAAATAAGAAATTGAGGTATAAAATATTTAAAAAAGATAGTAAATCCAAAATAAGGATGGAAAAATATAAAATGATAATGAAAGAACATTTAAAGAATTTACTATCAGAAGTCAGAGAGGAACAAAGAAATTACAAATACATAAAAAGAAAGAAAATCAAAGAACTAGAATAAATGCTACAAGAGAATGTTAAAGTAAAAATTACAAGCCAATGTTGACAAAAATAACCAAAGAATAGGGAACATTGCGTATTAGGTTTGACAAGAAGGTATGAATGATGCTTGAATGAATGTGTTAAAGATAATCATAATGAGTTAAATAATTATTAATGAAGTATTATTAAAATGATGATAATTATGAAGATTTGAATATGAAGTTAGTAGAATAATAATGATAATAATAATAAATAATTAATGATATGATTGATAATATTAAAAGAAAAGGTCAAAATATGATCCTTAATATGAATAAGTAAAGATAAAATATGATATTGAAGTAGATAAATGAGGCAGGGAGTTAAGTTATATGAAGAAAACGTTACTACTAGAGAAAACAATTTTTGCAATTTCTTAAGAAGTTGTAGAAAATGATTTGTATGAATGCAGCATGAATGAAAGCTAGTTGGAAAATAAGGGAGAAATAGGAAGGAAATGTGAAATAAAATGAAAATATCGAATATTGAGTTAAAAAAAACAATAAAAAAATCCTGTATAAAATGTTAATAATGCTAACTAAACTAATAAAATTTTAAATTGTTATTCTGTTGAAATAATGTAATGTCAAAGTGACAATTAACAAATGTCAAAAATGGCAATTAACTAATGTCAAAAAAAATGAATGAATGAGAGTTGCCTAATGTCAAAATGACGTTCGACAAATGTCAAAGTGTAAGACCGTCAATTCAAATAATTAAGGTTAGAATAAAAACATAAAATAAAACACCAGTAAAAAAAATGATTATGTATATCATGAAACAAAACAATATCTATTATATTACATAAGACAAATAAAAGAAACAAAGATCAAATTGTAATGGAATTCACAATTGAGTATATTTTAGTTAATATTAATCAAAATTTAAGCTATAGTATAAAACGCTTAAAATTTATATTAATATGGAGGGGAAATGTGATGATATTAAAAATGTAGTGATATTTGAAAATGATAAAAAAAGAGAGTATAAAAAAAAGTTTGCTTTTTGTTTGATAAATGTAATGAAAGTAAAATAAAAATAAATTAATGTTGTCAAGAAGATAGCGTTTTAATAAAAAAATTAAGAACCACACGAAGAAAAATAAGGACCCTGAGAAAAAGAGCTCTCCATATCATAACACTATGTTTGATTAAATTGATTTCTCTTAAATCACTAACCTATGCTACATCTTTTAAAATCATTCTATATATTTCTGTGCTTGAAATACAGTAGCGATGAGTAAAAGAAGATACCTAACGTGTTTTGAAACTGAAGAATATAATGTAGTTCTTTATCTGGTCTGTACAAATTTGATGTTTCAGTTTGCTGACATGCTAGATGATATAGAGGTTATTCTCCTTAAGACTTGTAGTAGTCTATTAATTTACGGTACGTTGTAGGCAAAATGAAATGCAAACGAACCTAGTACTTACTCGTTGTAATGCAGATTGGTCCAGAATGTACATACAACCCTGTAGAATTATATGGTGAACAATATCCGAGTGTTCTTGTTTTGTGTTGATTGTATAGCACCAGCTAGTAAGAGAGTGTCTGATTGTTTTATTATAGTTACCTTAGTTGCTCATTTCAGTTCTAAACTACATTCGTGTTGTTAGGTTTCATTGTCTTGCGTCGCACAAAGCTGGAAAGCTTCTTTGCAAGAATCGTTTCCTCTTTAACAAAAGTGCTACTTGTCTTTTGATGAAAATTAGAAAATTTCATGCATGGTATAGTGAAAGTAGAACATGAAAAAGTCAATGCTTTTAGAACCCAAAAGCAGTAGTTACGGACGTTATACAGAAGCAGGCTTGGAATGAATTTTCTTTGTTGAAGTTATCGGTGACCTGAAACAAAAACACAGTGACAAAAATAAAATAAAATACAAAAATGAAAGCAAAATTAGTGAGTTTACGCGAAGAAAAAAACTAAAGAGAAATTTGATGTACTTGACAGAACTGTATCATTAGTAAGAAAGATCGCCAGAAACGCTTTACACTTTTCCTAAGAGTTTTATGTTCAAAACTTATCCTAAAAATTTAAATAACCTTCAAAAGACTACTCCGTGGTAAGCGACATATCTACTGCGGAGAGGTTCAAGACTCGCATTTAGAGAAGACATTGTCTGTCCAGATACTAAACTTTGTCATAGAAATTAAATCAGTCTAAGACAGTTTTCTTTCCTGGTAAAGCACTTTTATAAAACAGTGGGCGAAAAAGTAATAGAGTAAAAGTGAATCTCATAACCAAAACTTAATCAGATTTCCAAAAACTGTAAGTGGACATAACGTTCGTTGTGTTTGTAATTCTTATTTACGTATGTACATTAGGGTGGATCGAAAAAGGCAAGAAAAAATTCTTTTAACCTAATCGATTAGCCTGTATGCGGTAAAGTTGCCTTTTGATAACGTCAACAATTTTACAAAATTTCTGCTGCCAGTTTGTATCTCAAGTTTAAGTTATTTCCTTTTTAAATGCAATACTAGTTATTAGGTAAATCTTACAGCTCTTAGCTTGTTTTCTTTATGAAAACAACCCAGAACTCACCACGAGGAGGTGGCTGCATTGAGTTCCACCACCACCCCCCACCTCCACCAACAACCATCTCTCCCAACCCTCTCAAATCACTAACACCCATCATTTTAGTTTTCCAACGGCTTAGTATATTGCTTTTTTGTTTCGAATTTTGGTAAAGTTGCCCTCGAAGCAATTCTATTTCTAATAAACCCATCTCTTGCATCATTACCACACACTGCTGCCGATGCTTCAGTTACTAATTTGACACAACGCTCTACAGCTTGTGAATGGCAAGGAAACTTTAATATTTCTATTTCAACTGGAACATCAGATATCATTTTTCTAAGCTCATCGTCAGAAATAGATGTTGTTAGAGATAGTTCAGTGATAATAAAAGATTTATCTTTAGAATTCCAGTTGATTAAATGTATGTAGTCGTCTGCTTCAAAATTTAATTTAGGAATAACATAATGACGAAGGTTTCGAACATTCAAACCTGTTTTTTTTTCTCTACACTTTAGTATTCTTCGAAGCCCCAACTCTCGTACGTGTTTCCTGGTATCGGACAGCATGGCCAACAAAATATTTTCTGGGTGACTAAAATATCCGTTTCTTTGCAACACTGGATCTATAACTTTTTTAATTTCTTCAGGTAAAAATCGAGAATTTTTTATTATATTAAAAAAGTGGAGGCTGCCATAGCGACAAGAAGGTCGAGAATTAATCTCAAACCACGCAAGGGCATACACCTTGATAATGTATTTAGTTAAAATTTTCAGATATTGTGAAGGACTTTGTGTGGCCACATATAATCGTAAAATGCGGCTAGCCTTCGTTAACAATCTTGAATGGCTCGCTTTTCCTGGATCTTTGTGAGGTAGACCTGAGGCAGTATTGCCTGTTAAAATTGCGACACAAATTTCGTATAAATATTTTTGGTCTGTGCTAAGTTCTTGTACTTGCAATATCGGTAATGTGACGTTTATTTTTTGAAAATTACAAACAGGCAACTTTTCACAATTTTCTAGATGTTTTACAATTTCTCCAGAAAAAGCTTTTGGGCCGCTTGTTTTGCCATCCAAAAACTGCAGTAAATGACGCAAAGGCAATTCATTAATATGTGACAAACAAACAAACCATTGTAAAGGATGTCCCATAAAATCTTCCAACCTCTTTATAACGCCATTTTTAGTTCCTGTATAGACCGCTGTGCCATCACATCCAATTGACTGTAACTTAGAAATATCGGCGTTACGTGTTAAAAAGTTGAATATAGATTTCCTAATTTCTAACGAAGTTCCTGACATATCTAAGATACAAAGAATCTGGTTCAGAAACAAGCGCAACATGCTCTTCAGTAATTGTTTTTCTCTTACTTCTTTCTCCTTCAGTAAGTTATATTAATGTTCTGTCCTTCCTCCCATCAAAGTATACACCATATGCCTGAAATGGCTCTTTCTGTATTTCTTTTCTGAGATTATCTGGACTTCTTACTCTCGCCTTCTTGATCTTGTTCCGATCTATAACTTTAGATGATTCTTCCTTGGTCAAAATTCCCATATCTTTAAAAGCAGCGTTTACAAAAACTGCTGCGTTTCTGTCAGAAACACCAGTTCTATCGCATGCTTGGGTGAGAGCTGGAAGTTTTACTCTCATTTGGGAAGTTGAAATTGTCTCTTTTATCTTCTTCTTTTTGATTTCTTTTTTAAAATCTTCATCACTTTCACTTTTTCCATCGTTTTGTTCATCTGCAGAGGAAGTAGAAGGATAATTAAAAGCGTCAGCCGTGGTACAGGAAGAAGTAAAATGTGATTTTCGTAGTCTTTGTTCTATTTTTAATTTGTATTCCAACCTTTTTTCAGTATTATAGAGAATTTTTTGTCTAATTTTCCAATGACCGTTTTTCTTATTGTCCTTTGATCAGTTAAGAAGGAACTTTAATTTTACAGGTACAAGTTGAAAAATCTTTACACTTACATATGGAAATGTCAAACAGCTTTTTTGCAGATTCTCTAAATAAAACATTTTTTGACAAATTAAGTTTACCGTCTTTTTTAATAAATTTCTTAATATTATGGTACTTATTATGGTAATCTCTCACTTTTTTTTATTATCTGTTGATTAGAAATAACAGAGATGGAATTCTTCTGCCACAAACCTTTCAAGTCTGTTATCAAAGGCAAGCTCACTTCTCCTATAGAGGGTTCTCGTTTGATTGTTTTCAACAACTCTTGTCGGTTAAACAAAAAACACTTGATAACGTCTGCATAAGTGGGCAATACATTATTTTCAAACGTTCTAGGAACACCAACCACAGGACATAAAACGTCTAACCTAGTCGAAGGCATTTCGAAGGAACTTATTACACTTTTGAATAACTTTCCATTTAATTTTTATACATTAAAATGTAAATAATATACTATGATGACACACATAAATTATTGTAAAAATAACACACAACCGGTACGATGTCACTAAAGGTACTGAAATGAAATTCACAGTAGAAGTAGTTACAATAGCAGAAGGTGATGACCAGCGGGCGGTGGGCCCCAGGCAGGAAGCCGTTTGTCTGGCGCCTTGCATATTTACAAGATAAAAGCAATATGAAATTAGACACCTACGATAACTATGACCGTAATAAGTAGTTGGGTTTTATAGAATTACAGATGCTTAAAAGAATTTAAATTTCTTGTAACGGGACCATAAGACCTAAGCAATTGGTGCTCCGATTAGAAAACAAACAAAAATTTGAATATTAAATATTTTTACTAAATCAATTATGTAATTAATTTACTAAAAATAATTAATGGGCATGTTGGACGCTACAAATTTATTTAAAAAAAATAGATTCGGTTTATAAACAGCCGCTACAGAATTTATAAACCCTTTCCATGAAGTTGAGTACGATAATCGTATTGTTCGTGTTTCCACGAAACCTAGTAATGAACTACAGAAGGGTTGTGACAACCATCAAGGCATTTGTAACTAAATAAGATATTGCTGAGAAAATCCGGATTCCAGTTTGCAATTTTTATTTGTAATTCTCATTAATAGATTGCCAACCTCGTCAAGTCACCGCTCTCAATTTCTAATTCACTAATTATAAGCTATTTAACTACAAAAATATATATTGTAATAACGGTAAATAGAATTTCCTTTGCCAGTGACCCGAGCAGATATGGCAAAAACTCATAATAGGGTAAGGACTTGAATGAACTATCGATCCTCTTCTACCGCCTTGCAGTATAGAGGTAGTACGGGTGATTACATGATGAATTTCTTCCATTTTTTCCTTGAGCGGGGCATTTTGCTTCAGCCCCAAACATGCCTTTCCTCTTCAGGATCTCCCCAACTTCCGCACACCATACTTTTCTTGGTTTTCTTCTTAATCTTTTTTCTATCATACCAGCTTCACATGTAATTTTTGGGTACATGACCTATCCATCTAAGTTGCTTCTTTTTAATTTCCATAATTAAAGGTTTGATATTTAGTTGCTGCCTTATTATATCGCTTCGAATTATATCGTGTCTGGTTTTTCCCAGGATGGTGCGTAGGAATCTGATTTCTTCAGACTTTAGACGTGGTTTCTGTTGGTTTGTTAGAGTTCTCGATTCCAAACCGTAGGTAATAGTGGGAATGAATAGTGATAATTTTATAATAGGACTTTTGTTTTGTTTACTTATTTTCCTTTTTCCGGGGCATATTTTAGGAGTGAGTAATATAATCTATTAGCTTCTTTAAGTCTAGCATCGAGTCCTTCATCTAGTGTCCCCTGTTTCTCTATAGTACATCCAAGATAATTAAAGCTTGCAACTTGCGCAATTATTTTCCTGTTTAAATTTAGCGTTGTGTTTATATGTGTTTTTGCTATAGTTATCACTAAATCTGGGACTTATAAGCACAAAAATAATTTAAAAATGCCCTTTAAAGAGCATAAAATTTTATTGAAAAAAGCATAAAAATATGCATAAAAATTTTTAAAATTAATACAAAATAAACAATAGAAAATCTTATTCATTGGATTGGTTATTAAAAAAACAACTTACAATTAAATGTTTTTCTAAATGAATTTTAAAGCTGGCCCTTCTGTCACTTAATATATTTTTAAATGCCAAAAAACGTCTTTCACAATCTACACTTGTAATTGGTGCAAATTTGTATTTTGGAATTAGTGAAGGGTCAATGTCAATATAAACGTGTTTTCCAGATAGAATATCAGCAATATCTTTTAACTTACAGTTTTTTCTTTTATAAAGTGCCCTATAGAATCATCTACGATTTTGACCGACTCAGTTAAAGCAAGTCTTTGTTTCAAGCTGTTTTATAGATCCAACAACAAATAAATAATTGCTTTTGAGAAAAGAAAGGTTTTGAGGCAATTCCCTATTTATTAATACTTCTTGGCAGTCCCGGACTAGGCATGAAAACAAGAGACTAGAACGAGAACAAAAATTGATTTTTTAATGTAGTTCCCTTGCTTTTGAATACAAGTACTACACTGTTTTAATAACAACTTTAATCCATTATAAAAATAATCTTCTGTCTTTCCGCAAAATGGCATTCAACGGCAGCTTTTTAAGTTCTCATCGTTCCTAGATTTTGTCTCCCTTAGAGTTTTTTATAGATTTGGAAACAAAAAATAGTCGCAGGGGCCAGATCTGGACTATAAGGTGGATGGTCGATTTCTACGAAACCACATTTAGTAGTGGCAGCTTTTGAAACTCTTGACTTGTGCAATGGTGCATTGTCGTGGAGCAAGACAACACCTTTCGTCAGTTCTCCTCGCCGTTTTACTTTGATAGACTCCCTGAGGCGATGCATTAAGCTCGTATAATACTCTCCTGTTACCGTGCTACGCTTATTCAGATAATCAATTATTAAAATTCCTTGACTGTTCCAAAAAACAGTTGCCATTATTTTTCCTACACCCATCTCTACTAACTATCCTTTGTTATTCCAAGACATTCATGAAGAATTCTGAAAACCGTGGTTTCTGAAACTCCCAATAATGCTGCTAATTGTCGTTTCTTTATTCTTGTATCCTTCAGTACCAAACACTTGGCTTTTTCAATAACATCCGAAATAACCACGTCAACAGGGCAGCCTAGCCGGGGACATCATTCAGTGATTGTCAACCATGTTTAAACAATTTTGACCATTTGCAAATAGTTGACTTAGAAGGACAATTATCTCCGTATACAGTCAACATTTCTTCAAGAATAATTTTTAGAGTTTTTTTTTCGTTTTGTAAGGAATTTTATAACAGCTCGATATTCGACTTTGTTCATTTTGATACGTGACAACACAAACTGACAGATAATAGAACTAATATTGCGGCAAGTGTTTTGTAACTTAAAGCACACGTTATCAAGGCCTATGGGATTAAAAAACATAATAATGAAAAATTGCATTCAAATTAAAAACTGCCTAGTCCGGGAATATAGAAAAGACCCCTCGTAGAACCATGTAATTCGACGTAGATCTGTATGTTTCAATAAATAAAATAAAATCTGATTTAGCATTAATTACGCAAAATTTATTTTGTAAGACGCCATAAAGCGAATTGTGCATATCTAATATTCCACAGTGTTATAAAAGTAAGACATTTACACGGTAGGATTTTACTGCGGTATCTTTTGTTGACACTCAAGCTGATAACAAAAGTTCGTTTTCTATTGTATAAAAATAAACAAAATATTATATTAATTAGTCTTTTTATTTATACGATATTTGAAATTTAAGTGTTGCAAATATAACCTTGCATTTTATGTTATAAATTTGAGAAAGTATTACATACTTTAATACTCGAATTCAGGCGATGTTAAAAAATTGCAATAATTGACTTTAATCATTACAGTTATCATCCCAAATTTCATGTTAATTCGATCAACGACTGCTTAGGTATTACACTGGTTCTGTACTTTTGAAAACAACTTCTTTATGCTATGGAAAATTCTTTCTTCTGTTCTTTTTTCTTGCTTCTATCTAAATAATTTTAAAACTAGTAGAAAGAGGATAGCTAATAAATAAACCTACAGCAAACTCTCAATGCCCTTTCTATGGCTTCTGCAAATATTTGCCTTGACCACATAAATTCTTTGACATCTGGTTCTTTAAATATCGACAAATATACCTAAAAGAGTAACCTTCGGTCTGTACCTGCTAATCTCCTGAAAGTCATAAAACTTGCTAACCGTATTAGTACAAATTCCCGGAAACGTTAAAGAAATTGTGGAACTTGTTACACTACAAAATTAAATTATTAGCAAAAGCGATAAAGATTTAGAAATACTTGAAAAATTCTGAAGTTACACTTTTCTGCGACTTCAATTGTCTGGTCTGGGCACATATATATAATTATTATGATTTTGAAAACGTCAATGATTATCCATCATTTGGAGGACGATGTTGATTCAAACAAAAGGATTTAGTAAATTATGTGAAATAGAAATTCGTTTTAGACATAGTTTGAATCGTACGCCTTTACCCGCCTTCTAGTATTCGCCTTTCTACGCCAGTGCCATCTATGCAACTTTAACTAGACTGCTTGCTGAACACACTATCTCGGCATTGATAGCACCATTTTTAAATATACATTGACCTTATGGGCTTTACAAAGCTTCAAGTGTTACTTTAGTACTGTATAAGATTTCAAGCTGTAATATGTATTTACTGGAAGCTGGATATCCAATGTACATAATGATATAGTAGAGATAAGAATAATAGTAATATTTACAAAAATATAAATTAATGAATCATGTGATTTCGTGTTTTTTTCCACCAAAGTTTTTCCTGTGAAAAGTCTCAAAGATCTGGGAGAAAACTATATCATTAAAGTCCCACACATTTATTCTTTCATTATATGTATTCTTAACATTCGCAAGCAATACTCGACGTTTTGCGCCATAGTTTTAGCAAGCAAATTTCCCCACCTTAATAAAATTGCTGTTGCTATCTTTGAGGAAGTATCTTCTCGCCAAATTGAAAGCCGTTATTTCTGTGAAATTTTCCTAAATTTTAATTCATTAGTGGAAGATCCTTGACTGTGCTATAAGTAGGACATAATAGAAGGTTGGCCAAAGGGTATATCAAAACCTGGTTGTGTGTAACGGAGCAAAAAGGTTGAACTATAGTTTCACCGAAAGGTTACCACAGAAGCGCAAGCAGAAAAAAGTTCTGTGCATAATAATCAATATGTCAACTAAACGTGATTAGGGCCCTAGTTTAGAGGGGGCGAAAGCAGACTCTAGCTGTCGGTTTAGTGGTTATTTTCTTTTTACACTACTGTTCGAGAAAACCAAATTTAAAGGTCTTAAGTGTTGTTTTGTTTGTTTACCCTTAAATCGCTCCCATGGTACTAACACAGTAGCGTTGATGTTCCCAGTTTAAAGACCATGTTTTGCATATACCATTAAGAGAATCGAAGATTAAGATATGATACTCAGAGATGCAAAGCAACCTATGTGGTTATGATTAATTGAGATATTTCCAATAAAGTGAGTGAGCCCTACAGAGCGATTAGATTGCTGTTGAATAATTGGAGTTTCTTATACTGTTTAAACTGTCGTCGGTAAGATGTTGCGTGATTTAAGACTTAATGTATGTTAAAACTGATTTACATCAGAAACATCAACAGAAGTAAAAAAATATTGTTTGTTAATCTTTGTAGAAATTTATCAAATTCAATAATTACTTTAATAATATCGGCAAACACTTTCTGTTGCTAATTACAAATTTGTTAAATGTAAAACAAATTTAAACTAAACAATTTGTTAATTTCTACAACTAAATTGTAGCGGTTAACAGCCGTAGGCTAATAAATAGTATTGCCGAATTTGTTATTTTAACAACTAAGATGTTGAGAACTGTCTGGGACAAAGTGCTGGTTAATTTTATCAAAACTTTTCTTATTATGATAGACAATAAATTAATGTTGAGAGGGCAAGGGTGCAATTTCATTTATTTTTAACACAACCTTACTATGATGGATTTTTTTAGGTTTAGTCAGTAAATTGATTCTAATGTGTATAGTACTTACGTTGTTATACCCACAACCATTAGAAATGTGAAAGGGTAACTTATCCATTATCATCATTAAAGGTTAGAAAAATAACCTGGTATTAATTTTTTAAACTTAATTAACTGAAATGTTTGTTTAGTGTAGGAATCTTCATCAACTAATTATACCATTAATAATCATAAGGGGATCGTCCCGCTTTAAAATAAATGGAAATTTGATTCCTTTTGTAATAAACATGGAACACTAAGAAGATTAAAATTACTCAAGTGTTATTTAAGACTGGTAAAATAATGTTAATAGAAACTAAAGTTCTCTTTTAATCAAATGCAATAATGAGCATTACTGTTGTACTAATGAACGTTAACGATATAACTATTGAAAACCTGAGAAGAAAAATGTATTAAATGATTTTCTCTTTAAAAAGGCGTTGACCCCAGAACTTAGAACTTCATGTAACTATATCCTGTAGCTATAGGTATTTATATCGTACTAAAATAAAAGCTGAAACTGCTCAATTTAATTACCGTCAGATATTATTGTATAGAAATGCGAGCTTCAGATACTTTTTTAATAACGCAAAAATATCGTTTGATGAATAGACTCAGACAAGACTGCCCGTTAGAAAAAGTACGTTAAAATAATAATTTTGTTTTAATATAAATGTGAAAGTTTAATACCTTTTAGGTATATGTAATCAATTTATTAGATAAAATAAATGATCCGTGTACATTTAAAAGTATTCCTGGTTAAAACTATATTTTTATATGCACGTTAGAGCAACGTAGATATGGGCATGACGATGATAAATCTAACAAATAATTAATGCATAAACAATCAAGAACAAACTCGGATATTTCTGAAAAAAACGTTTATTATTGAGAACTAATTTGTTGGTTCTTTTATTTTTATAAGATTTACCAGATAATATAATACTCTATTATCTTTCAATTTTGCTGCTTAATAGCATGTCCGATTGCTATACTTTATTTATCATTCGTTTATTTGTATTTTATTATCTGTAGAAATATTTTGATTTAATTTTATGTTTGTTGGAAATAACAGTTTGTAAATAAAAGCAGAAGAAAAAAAGTAC
>VTPC01001449.1:72436-116252 GCA_011009095.1 Ignelater luminosus | reverse complement strand
TGATGAGACAAAAATTTAATTATTCTAAGTTTTTTATTTATAGATTTAATTATATTGTTTTTCTGTAAAAAGTACAGCGTTAACTGTATTAAGATAATAATAAATTATATTAACAAAAAGTATTTGTATCTTTCGTTTTCTCAAAAATAAAATTTTCATAAGATGTACTCAGACTTTTGACTGCTAGTGCAACATGCTATAGCATAAGTCTGTAAAAAATACTAGAAAACTATAAATACTAAAACAAATACAAATTCGAAAATGAAAACGGCAACTGTCAATAATTACAACTACAAACAACTTGAGAACGGACATAAAAGTTTGAAGAGATGTGCGAAAACCAACAGCGAAATACCAAACAGAAGGAATTTTGATATGAAATAAACTTAACGAACTCTTAAATGAGATTTCTTGGCAATATTTCACAAAGAAGAAAATACTCGAGATGCATCCACTTCACTTCGACATCTCTAGGCCCTTTCTTGTTCACGGGCTCATTCGAAAATGGTATCATCGCGTTAAAACGCTGTTCTTTTTAATTTTCCTAGTAGAGGCCTGCACAGGCGAACCGACTGGAGTCAAACTTACGCAACCCGAAAAAAAAACCCGGCCCGAACAGTCCAAGAAGCCCAAACGCCACGAGAAGCTCGACGATCTGAGAGACCCGAAGGGCCCAAAAGTAAAAAAGAACCCAGAGGCTCGAGAGGTCCGAACGGCTCGACAGACCCGAGAAGTTCAAAACGCCAGACAAGACCGAACGACCCGATTGACAGGCCCTAAAAGCCCGATAGATTTTTAAACTGACCCCCTGCCCGGCTTCGATTCAGACGGCGTACAGACCCGACTACAAAACACGGCCCCTGCAGGACTATACTTTTTAGGGTCACCATTGGCGTGGTCACTCGTGACGGCCACCGTCGGAATTTTTTAGTTTCTTAAATACTTATGCTTAGACCCTGGTCGAATTTTATTTTGAGCGGATCACCTTTGATGGCTTGCGACTAAAGCTTTATCCTCCAATAATGTTGCACGATTGGATTCGTCTTTTAACAATTTAGTGTTCTACGTCGGGTTTGACGACTAGTTTCAGTTTCCGATCACGTGCAATGACCCACGACGGTGCGCCCGTGGCGGTCACCGATTGCTCTTCGCTTTATTTTAAAAAACCCGTTTTCTATCTATCTAAAGGACCACATCGTCTGTGGTGGCCTGCGATCGATCTTCGTTTTCCAACAGCTCAAATGCTATGTCTATACGTCAAGTTTTGTCTTTTGGCCGCCAACAGCTGCCGCTTTTTTTAAGGGCCCATTTTTCAAATTGCTCGAGCATTTTCCACCTGTACGGCTGTGGTGGGACTTTGTCCTCCAGCGGGTCAGTCGAATTTCGACATTTTTTGATGTAGCTAGCGCCACCGATCGGACTTCACTGTTCTAGGATTTCCCCTTCAACGCAAAACATCTGTAATTTTGCACGATCGAACTTCTTCCTGCGATTTATCTGAAGGGTCCTACGTCGGCTTTGGTATTTTAAAGTATAATCGCTTGCGGCGATCGTCGATTGAGATTCATTTTATTCATCACCATCTGCGGCGACTCCCGATCGGTCTTTGCCATCTAGCATTTCGCTCATCAACACCTGGGTTGCGATGCCGTCCAAGTCCTGCTCTTTAACGGTGACCTACAGTTAGTGTCCTTCTCGTGGTGTGACCGCCACATTGATTGTGCTGCGCCTTTTTTAAAGACCTACCTCTCATGCATCCAATGGGAAATTCTCGACAGTTCATCGGCAGGCCAATGCGTTACCTGTGCGACCTACAATCGGATTTCCCTCTTCGACACTTCAGCTGTCATGTTCTACCTCAAGTTTCGCCGTTGATCTGTTTCGCTTTCTTTAAGAATCCATGTTTTCTTTAACTGTTGGAGCTTCGCTTTCCAACTGTAGGGAGCTCATGGTGCACCTTCGTCTTTCAGCAGGTCAGCTGCGGTATGTTATGTCAAGTTTCAATCTTTCTTGGTGTAGCCATCGACCGGACTTGGGTTATTTTTAAATTCATGATTAGAAACTGGTTGAGCTTCGCTCACCAACGGTCCACCTATGCTGTGCCATAGTCGAACAATAGGTAAGCTTCTGCGGCCTATGTCGGACCTCGGCCAATCAGAGTTTTTTTAAATACTTACGTTTAGAAACATCGAGGTTCGTTGTCCGACGGACCACCCGCGGTAGTTCGCGGAAAGGCTTCGCCCTTTAAGAGGTCAGCTGTGTGGTGCGCTACGTCAGGTTTTGACCTTTCAAATTCTTAACACCAGTTAAATGAAGGGCCCGATAATGCCAAGACGTGGAGGAGTAAGATCGCTGCGTCACCTAGAAGCAATATACAAATAAGGAATAAGTAAGTTAGCTATGTTTTTGATAGACAAACTTATTATTCAAGACAGATACCATGAAAACTAAATATTACGATTAGCAGTTACTATTTAAAGATATAGCAGAAAGACAGAGTATATTAATTGATGTTCTGACACCACGTTTGTTAGCCAAAGAGGCAGAGAAGAGATTGCAATAACTTCAAGCAGATTACCAGATATCGAAATACAGTGAAAGTCGAACATGAAAGGCAAGATAATCTGTTTAGTAGTTTGAGCTCTAGGAACTGTCTTAAAAAATCTCAATAAATGAATATCAAGAGATTTAACTTGAAAGAATAACCTTTATATGATGATTGCAAAAGAAGCTCCGCTACAGAATGCCCATATCCTAAGCAAAGTTGTATGATCGAAAAGAGAATTTGTCCAAGAAACACGATCAAGCATCTAAAAAACTTTTGACAATAATAGTAATAATAAAAGAAATTGCACCCAACTCTTGGCATCCTTTAGCTGATGCCATCGGCGTTTGCTCTTTACATTCAAAGAGCCCAGCTAGCACAGCAAGTCATTTTGAAAAACATAAACAAATAAAAAATTCCCTGCCTCCTGTTTATCTTGGACAATCATTAGGAGTAAAGTCGTAAGGAAAATCTAGAAATTCATGAAGATAGAAAAACACTAATTATCTCTTCGATCTTTTTGATTCTTCATGAACCAAAACTCATCCGAATCCTGAAGGCATTACTTATCTCAAACTAACGCCGTGACAACAATGTTCATCACATCATAAGGAACACTCAAGTCGAAATTCTCAACAATCTGATTTAACGTTTTAAATCTTTTGGAATTGAAACCCAGACTCAATGCAAAGAGTGCAATTGTCAACATAGACTTTGATCTTCTTGTCCATAACGAAATACTATACAACTAGAAATAATTTAGGAATTTACACCGTAAGTGACTTAGAGTTTTGAGGATTTTAGAATTTTTAAATTTAGGTTACTTCTTGGTTAAGTCAGAACTTTATTTCGACAATCTTGAACTGTTTGTAATAACCAACACAATAAAGTTGATTTTAAAAAGATGATCTTTTGTTTATTTTACTCCATTTTGCCTCTTTTTTGTCAATTAACTTAAGAAATGGGGATTTAAATATTAGATTCGAGTTTCGAACTTATTAGGTCATTAGTAAGGGTACGAAGTTGAAAGCACGACTGATTTAATTTTAGCTACACCTACTACAGTTAGATTATGGTAGGTTAGGTTCGTTCTTACCTCAAAATAGATCTGCAAATAGGGGCGGATGAGGCCGGCGGAAGACGGGAATTTTCCTTAATCCTTAATTTGTAACCTCTCGAAATTGAGATCTTAATTACTATTACAAGGAAATCATGTTGGGAACCGACGGGTTTACGATTTCCCGAACCGGCCTTTGCTGTCCCATTCACACCCCCCATCTGCAAACCTTGTTGATGTATTACAGATGAAACATGCTATCAAGAGATCAAAATTTGTGAAAATACAAATTATATCTTACTAGCATCACGATGCTCATTGGCTTAAACGTTTGAGAATGTATTGATTTCAAAATTGTAGTTTATTATTATTCATTGTATCATACGGTGTGTCCACATTTCGATGGTCACTATTGGGATTTCGGAAATTGTGAGACATACGAATTCGGTTATATTAGAAAAGATTTGGCTATTTTGGAGATCAATTTACTTATGCTTTTGTTTTTTTCAAAAAAGTTCACGGCTTACTAGATATTTGCTAAAAACAAAATTACCTTATTTTTTTTAAAGTAAAAGCATTTCTCACGTAGTGTGCCATGGCTTTAAATATATGAAAATCATTAATTTTTGTCAGATAAATTAAATTTGTTATGTAACAATTGTTAAAACAAAACAAAAGACGCTTTTATGATACTACGCCCCATAAAAGCGTATTTATTTTGTTTTAGCAATTTTTGCATAACAAATGAATTTCTTTGATAAAACTCCACGACTTTGTGTGTTTAGATGTCATGGTATACTATGATGAAAAATGATTTTCACTTCATAACTCGGTAAAACAAAAGAATAGCTATGTCAAACAATGTATCACTGAAAAGCATTTAAGGCGTGCTGTTCAGTAATACGAAAATCAAGTAGGCGTTCCATTAGAAAAAATTTGGATTTACGTTCCCCTCCGAAGTAAAACAGAAGACAACTGCGAAAATAATTTTTTTGTGTTTCGGAGTAAATTCTGTAAAACACCCTCTTTGCTGTTCTTTTCTATCTTTGCTCGTTCCGGAGATATTTCACTTTAAAGAAAATAAGATTCGTTTTTAGCAAATATCTTGAAAAAACAAAAGCATAGGTAAACTGATCTCCAAAATAGCCAAAT
Source organism: Ignelater luminosus (assembly GCA_011009095.1). Taxonomy (NCBI): domain Eukaryota; kingdom Metazoa; phylum Arthropoda; class Insecta; order Coleoptera; family Elateridae; genus Ignelater; species Ignelater luminosus. The sequence continues at coordinate 111,498 of VTPC01001449.1, read as the reverse complement.
TTGTATTGTGTTTATTACATAATTATGTGGCCAGAACTGAATTTCTTTTTCTGTAATTGATGTGGTTGGTTATCTCGGTATAAATAATATAGAACTTCATTTTCCCTATCGAAGAAAATTAATAATAAGCTCAATACTAGAGTCTAGACGTATAATTTTTGCAGGGAGAGTAAACTTTCTATGCTATATTCTACCCCTTAAGTGTTTTCCATTAATAGTTTAGTTCAATCAGGTTCTCTTAGTAGACAAAAACTCCAATTGTAGTGTTCTATTGCACTCTTGTATTCTCATAAACTTCTTTATAAAATCCATTAAAGACTTGCTATAAATCATTGTTGAACTCTTCATAATTTCAAGTATCTATTGAATAGTAAACAGTTGGTTTGTGGTTAATGTGTTATAAAAACACATTCAGTGATTCTCTTGTTACTTCTTCGACATTATATGGTAGTGGTTAGTCTACCATAAAAAATGTTTTTCTTCTAAAAAATGTTTTTAATTTTATCTAATGGATCAAAAGTTTCAGCTTTTTTCCAATTGTATTACTGTTAACTAAACTATTGTTAACGGGCTTTATTGAGAGTCTTGTTGAAAACCGATTGTAATTCCGATAAAAATAATTCTAGACAGTCTGCATAATCAATTTGAACTCGATTACCCCTCGTTCGTTGTAGTCACCCCAGTCAGTTGTTGAACACCCGCATTATGGGTAGCAGACTTACTGAATAGAGCCATATTGCCGACACTAATGGATTTAAATTTTAAAATACACGACCGATGTGATTGCTACATACTTTCAGGAGCGTTTACGATTCAACTTGTTGAAAGGACCGCTTTCGAGCAGAGCAATAATTTACAAAGCGCTCGAGTTTTCTTGGGATCGGTAGGAAGATTCGGGAGATGAGAGATGATATCAAGAGTTAAGCGGATTGCGTGGCGCTACATGTGTCAGAAAGATATCTTGTTAATTAATGCGGTTCCACCGTCCGTACTTTAGGTACACCAAGTTATGATTATTCAGATTGCAACGGAACCCCCGGGGGTGCGTGCGGACACAAAGTCGGGAGAATCTATGCAGCGGGAATCGAGATCGATAGGGAGACGCAAACGGCGGTCGCTATGGATACGGCATCCGTAGAGTCCCAAAAACCACCCTCAAACTACGCGTGCTCTATCTAATTATATTGCATTGGTAATTAATGTACTTTTTATTAATACAAATCGTTTCAATTTCAAGCGAAAATAATACCAATTCTCCGGCTTGTTTTTATGAAATGGGAAAAATTGCCATAATATCGTGTAGAGTGCGTTTTCCGGCTCCCTTTGTTCTCTCTGGATCGCGGTGTTTAAAGTTTCCAGGGCACCGGCACTCAAAAGAGCGCAAGATGTATGCCGGGCATTGTTTTAATGTGTAGCATTATTTATTTCTAACCTGCAACTGAAAAAGAAGAGCTGCTTTTTATCTCGTGAAAAGCCCTAATAAGTTGAAAGAGATTTTAGCTTGCTTTGTTTCTATTTTTGTAGAATTCATCTTTGGAGGAAAGGCATTTTATTCTGTTTTTATTTTTATCATACTAGCATAAATAATTGCTCATTTGAAACGAACAACCTTAATTTGCTTTTGTTTTTTCTGATTTTTCATTTTCTTTTTTCCAACCTCCTAAATTATTCTACATCAACCAGAACAATAATGGAGAAAGGTCACTAACCTAAGCTAAATCGGAATACATCTCTGATAATCCTATCAACCCTTTTCTATGCCATCTGCTTAATCTTATTGCTTTGTCACCTCATTTAATAACGACGTCGCGAGCCTAGCACGTATACCTTGCGGTCTTACCACCCTAAACCACGTTATTCGCACCATTGACTGCCCTTTTAAGGCGCTGTCGTCTTCCACCAAAACCTTGATTATAAACCCTTCAAGTACTGTTTACTGACACGCTTGACTTCTTGTAATATCCTGTATAGAATTAAATTCCAAAATGGATATACTCTTAAGATGCATTCCGCTTTAAAACGAGAGAAGGAGGAGATACTTAAATTACAATCGTAAAAGGGTTATTTTGAAAAAGTTGAATAGGAGGTGAACGTAACCTTAAAGATCGTTTTATGTTAATTTAATCGTCAAACTTAATATCAAACCAGTAATATCAATTTTTTGTGCTGTTGAGTGTAGACTTTTTAAATGAAGCTTAGGGTTCAATAACTTCCACAAGAATTTTATTTATCCAAGGCTGGTACAAAAGTGCGAGACGAGAATTCTTACTGGAATTGTTAACCCAGTTTCTGAAGAACTTCATAATGCCCGTGTGCACTGGGCGTATAAATATTTTTAGAACATAATGCACATAATTAGACGCTTAAGTGAAGCAGAGGTATCTTGAAGATTCTTCTACTAATTACCATTTCAAGGGTTTCTAGATGAGAACGACGTTATGAATGCAGCCAACCCCGCGGTCGTCCCAGACGAGTTCCGTGTAGTTATGTAAATCCCGTCGTTCATCCAAATAAAAGTATTATCATTTCTCATGCAACGATACAACTTTAATAAAATGTCAGAGTAGGATCAGGATTAATGTTCCTTTTTTGTGCGGGTGTTGCTATTAAATGCCAAAGTTTTCCTCGTAGTTTGTTGCGAGTTCGTTTTCGTCGTTTCGGCTTGAGACTCATATATTATTTCTTCAGCACGACTCTCTTCCTTTATTTATTAATTTACCCTTATTCCGCATCTTTTTTTATTAGAGTTAGGGGGGCATTTACGATTTTCTTTAACATTTTATTAACCCCCTTATTTCGTTACGCACGTTAATAGCCGCGAAGATACTTCGTGGAGTTTAATAAACTGGAAAAGATTTCGAGACGTTTTCAGGTCTTCAAGTTACACCTAGTTTTACGGTTCCCGATTATAAATTTATCTTGGGAAGGTTATGATATATTGGAAGTGTGGTTTACAAATGTACATTGCCCCAGGGAGTTTAGGAAGGGGAAGTCGCCCCTTATATTTCGTATACCTGTTTATTTCGGTATTTGTATTCTACTTTTATTAGATTCTAGTGCTGTATAAAATTCAAGTGCATGCCTGTCATTACTTAAATGCAAATGGAAGTATTTTATAGCTGAAAACATGAAGTAGCCCATTCAACGTAAAGGTCGACGCACCACCCACGTCGCTGTACGTCTTCCTTTTTCATAAAAAAGGCCTATCTAACATCAAATGGTTTGAAGGGTATAACATATCACATGGAAAACGCACATTCATAAAGTGATCTTTTCATTCATATTTAGACTTCCTCTTTCTAATCAATCATTTTTTATCAGAGTTAGTGTTAAAATAATTTTATATATGATAAAATTTTTATTAATCTCTTTTTTTTTGGTTAGGTTTTCCCGTGGTATTTTTATCCCCTTTGTGTATTTTTCAAACCGACAAAATTCCATCAAAGTATTAAGCTTCAGATCCAGATATTTTTTTCCATATCTATGTAGGTTTTTTTTGTAATTATTTGTACATTAATCGCCTAGGGGAAAAGAACATCCTTTGAAATTTGCAGCATCTAGCTAATAATGAACATACTGGTGTATTCGATCCGATCAATATCAGTTATGTTAACTTCTTCAAGAGTAATTGCGCGGGTTCAACGAAATGCAGAAAGCGAAACATTTCTAGAATACAAATTTTGAAATATGTCTTCCAAGCGGAAGTCGAGGCTACAGTCATGTAAATTAAGTTTTTTTGGGTGCTATTGGTAGTAACCCCAGAATTGTCAAAACTAAGCTGATGTAGGTGTATTAGAATTCGTGAGAAAGCGAGAATTGAGATGATTTTTATACTGCACATCTTATTTGTATGCGAGAGAGAAATCAAATGGCGTGGGACTATTAAAAAGACTTGAAATAGTAGCGGAAACATATCGAGATCTACAGTCAGTAGAATTACCACGCACGTCATCAATTTAAAATATATAACGTCACCGATAACTTTCTCCTTGTCAGAGCCCAATCTTTGTTGGGGAAGTCACAGGCAATCGATTGGAACATCCCTCCAGCTTTGTCGTCCGATGGAAGTCCATGCCCTCTGAAGAGAGACTGGACTATTAATTGTCGCGTTTACTGAACGCCACTGTCGCCGTCGTCATCATCGAACTATTATCAGCACAGCACGTGCTATAGTGGTACGGTCTTTAGCAGAGTTATTTGACACGCTCAACTCAATTGAATATTTACGGAATTATTTCGATTAAAACATCAATGAATACTGAAACCTTGATAAAATCGAATACTAAGAATTGGGAGGCTTCAAGTGTCATTTATCTCTGACATCTGTTTCTGTGGATACGAACATAAGAAGCTTGAGCAAACCGAAAAGTCGAAAAGCAAAAGGAATGAGGTTCACCACTTAAAGACTTAGGCTGAAGATCGAATATTGAATCTGCATCACTTTGAATCAGCTAGGCTTTTTGGGCCGACGATGTGGCTTGCTAAAATTTGCCTTATTATGACTAGCTGATTCTTCTAAGACTCTTTTGGCCTAAACCATAATTTAAGTTCAGACTTATTGTCTTTTCTCCTATTTCGGACTTTCTGGATCGGTCTGGATTTTTTTTGAGTAAGTTTGAGCTTTTTGACAATTTAGCTCTTTGGGTTTGTTAACTTTTTAGCTTCACTTATTTCAGTTGAGTCAGATCAAGCTCGATCGAATAAAATCGTGAAGATTGTTGACTGTCGAGCCTAGAGCAAGCAACCAAATGATTATGAATTACATAAATAGTATGTAAACTGTCATCTCAATTTTTTTAAATTTTATCTTTTATTTCTTACCATGTGGGATTGTCATTTTAAGCACGAACATGTCCTGCTAATTCATGTGACAAATGTTGAAAATTATACACTGGCTGACAAAAGAATAGGACAAATTCGTTTCTTCAAAAACTATTTCTTGAAGAAGTAACTTTGTTACACTTGAATTCATTTGGATTTGTTAACACCGTTTCTCACACCATTGTCACACTTGCAACGTCATCAATATCAAATATACATATGACATGCTCAGGAGTCGCGTAATTGAGTGTGAGTGATAAACGTTAAAAGGGACTATTTAAGAGTTTCATCTCTTCTTTAGTTAAGAAAGTAATTTGGGAGGGGAATGCTGAGAAGCCATGACTATGAGAAGGAAATTGATAGATTGAATGGCTGGCACCAAGCAGACGGTACGAAACTCCTTGTAGTACACTAGATATAGGTTTTTGGATGAAACTAATTCCCACAAAGACGGGGTTTGAATTTTATAGTTCGTTGTTTGTATCTTTTTGACATACTAAAAGTCTAGAAAAATCCGAGTGTGCAAAATGCGTTTTTTGGCCGCCATCTTGAAAAAAATTCTAAAATAATCATAAAAAATCGTGTATGGTATCAAATTAAAGAAAATTTCATGCTGAAAATGATTCTGATATTAGTTTTAAATAATAAAAATAATAACAAAATGCTGGCCGAAAAACTGAAAGCTTTTGCAGTGTTGAAAATCATATTTTTATTAAACAAAATGCGTTTTTATGATTTTTTTTGGTATTTAAGTATCATATTTTAGTTTTTTTGAATAAAAATCTTTGATAAATACAATATTAGTGGAAGAATGGTTTAAGTCCAGATAGAATGACCTTAGCAACAATATTTATGTTGACAACAAAACCCAAAACTTATTAATAAAGTAAATATTCAGTTTTTTACTTTCCGGATAATCACTAGTTTTGGACTTAAATTGTTCTTCCACTCATCGATTCAATTGAAGTTGGTCCGTGATCTTCAGTTTGCCTTAGAATATGTTTTATATTACGCATCTTTTGTTGGGCGGCCCTCATGTCAACTTCTTTAATTTCCTGTTTAATGCGTTTCCGGAGTTGGTCTTCAGTTTTGGCTTCCCAATTCTCACTGTAGACTAATCTACTTAGAAGTGTCAAAAAGTGCTCTATGGGGCGAACCTGAGGAATATTATTATGTCTAATTTTGACACAAATGGTATTTTTTTAATGTTTAACTGTTCTTGGGCTATTTAGCATAATGACACAATTTTGGCATTTTTGCAATTGGGAACATTTTTTCTTCTAAGATGTCTCGCATCGTTTTTTGTCAAAATTCGTTGAACAATATCTTTTGAAACACCGCATTTCCGCCCTAATTGTGTCGACACACCAATGCGATTTTTGGCACTTTTGAGAAGTTTACTTACCTCCCGGTTAGTCAAAGCACCTAGTAGACGGCCACATTTTTTTCTATTTACACAAACTTAACCCTGCAATGCTTTATGGTGCGATAAATGGTTCTTCGCGATCAATTTTCCCCTGAAAACAAATTTAAAATTTCCTTGTTTGAAAGATGTCAAACTAATTGATAAATTCTTTTCTTCAGCTTCAACTTGTACGATGTTTTTGCACATTAATAGTCAAACAACTGTCATTGTCACTTCGTAACGTCCCCGGCAGTTGGTTTCATAAACATGCAAATCCATAGCACTCTTGATAAAATTTCATACAAGCCGTTGCGCCAAAACTTATGAGACAGGCCTTAATTTTTGTTTTTGTTCATCATGCGATTTTAATTCTTTTTAGAAACACGAAAACATTAAGTTGATTTAACTTTTTTCATTTTTAGTAATTTATTTTCGAGACTAAATTCTTAATAATCGTAGGAATCCACTAGAAAAATAGTTAGTATTCTTCACCTACAAATTAATTCCGCCCCCCTCGTTTTTTCCTATTTTGCCGGGCTTATAAAATTTACAAATCGTCTTATGAAATACAACTTGAAACTTATGAATCACCTTCTCATTATTAGTCTATAGCTTGAAAGAAGAAACAAAGAATTCTGATTTTAGTTTGTAACTTTAAAGCGGTATAGCTTTGGGGCAATTTACCTTAATTAATTTTACCTGGTTGATGGTATTCAGCATCTCTCGACAATTTATGAAGTTGATGAACCTGAACTATCTTAAGATTCTTTTTGAGAAGAAATTGTGTTCTTTTTAGATGTTTACATTTAAACTGCCACCAACGATGTTTTTCAGAATTTTTTCATCTAGCAATTTCTACCTTGCTTTGAAGAGTTCTGTTTAATAGGGGTATCAAATTAATATGTTTAACAAAATTGATAGAAAGTTATACAGGTCTGTTATTTGCATTTCACGCTCGGCTTACTAGAATATCCAAACAGAGATCGTTTTCGGTAAACATCTATCTAATCTTCGGTTTATTTTACATTTTATCAACGGTTCAAGGTTTTAAATTATAAACACCACTAGAATTCCACGCATATTCTTCTCTCCTCCGTTTACAAAATTATAATTATAAAAAACCGTCTAATGGTAGTCACGGTCGACCTACAAATATTTAATACATGATTCATACACAATAGAGTTTCCGTTCAAATTTTTTTCCTCTTTACCATTACTGTGTGATATATTTATGTTTTATCTGTCGATGGAAATATCCAAGAGAGTGAAGAAGCTTGTATTTTTGAAAAAATAGTTTCGTACTACCTTGACTTTTAAAATTTTCTAAAGACCAGGTGACGCATCATTATAGATCAATTTAAAACAAAGGATCCTTCGCGTTGCATTTCCTTTAGATATGATGACTCACGCCGTCCACATGTGAGAGGGGCACTCCCACTTGACCGGCCGGTGATCGCCCACAGATTTTGCAAAGGTAGATGGCCTACTTGTGTTTATAAATCAGCACTAGTTGAAATGTAAAAATGATGAAATTGCTTTTTGCCGTGTATCGACGATGTTTATCTATATCTGTTATTATAAAGTGTATACTAGCTGCAATTATAAAAAGTTCAACAACTTCGAGCTGATTTTTATTTTGGTAAAAACAGAGTATATTTTAATTTGAAACTTCCTGCTAGTTGAAAATAATTATAGCGGAAAAATTGCTTTTTTAGTGGACGTTTCTTTTCAGATTTGATTCGTTTAGGTTTTGTTTAAAATACTTAAATAGATTACAAGTAAAATTATTGGCGTTATGGTACGCTTTTTCCCCGTACATTTTGGCATTGATTTTAGTCGATAATTACTGGAAAGTTCTGCTGCTCAGAATTATTTAAAATCAAATGCAATTGGAAACAGGTTAGAAGCAACACAAGCAAATCTATCTAAAATTAATGTAGGAATCAACCAAATCAAAATGATAACCGGCCAAAAATAGTGTCTACAAAAACGGCACAAGGCCAAACACCCCTGACCTCCCAGAATATGTCTGGTCTTGACTGTAAACTAGTGGAAATTGGGCAAAAACGGATTAAAACAGGCCCAAATGAAATCCGCACGTTTTTGATAAATGAGAGGAAAGGAGGGTGAATTCTAAACAAAGTCTGTACTGGACGAAAAAGTTTTCCGGATTCTAGATCTCTGTAAAATGCATAGACGTATTGATGGGGCCAAAATACATCAAGAGACTTTTGATACATTGTTATCGATAAAAGACCTTTCAAATGGGACTAATTGTTTTGATCACAAACCTTTTATTTGGATATCTGTAAAGGAAAATCAAATAGTCCAAAACTGTTAACTTTGTATGATAAAATTTGTATTTTACTATTTTGAAATGTTATCTACGTAGCCTTTTTTTTTGATGAAAGAATACGTGACCGAATAATTGCTGTAACTATATGGGAATAGTGCTCCATCATATTTTAAAGTAGTTCAAGCAATTTCGTCAAGAACGTGAATCTATTGAAGATGGCCCAAGAAGACCCCTACCAATCCTAAAGTCTGCAGGTTAAGATTGTCATTTGAAAGTTGCTAAAACATTGCAAATATCTGAACCAAGCATTTTGAGGATTCTGCACGATAAAGTAGGCATGGGTATGAGTAAGGTTTCACCAAGGTGGGTTCCAAAATTCCTGAGAATCCTGACCAAAACCTGCCCAGACGGCATATTTATCAAAACCATCTGGACTTTTTGGAAACCACTGCAACTTTCTGTTTTAGCTAAGGAGGAGACCTGGGTACATTAATAGGATAATCCAGAAACAAAATTGGAATCTATGCACCCAATATTCAGCTGAGAAGCTTAATGTCCAGTATCTTTTGAGACCAAGCAGAAGTTATCGTTATCAGTCACCTACGAATGACATTGCATTTAAAAAATTCAATAAAGTTTTGGCCAAGATTTTCCTCATTGCCATGAGCTGAACCATCCTTCGTATAACCCAGATCTGTCTTGACCCAACTTCTTTTATTCAGAAGTTTGGGGAAAAAACACCTTAAGGGACGTCAGTTTGAAGAGACGATGAATAAAGTCATCGAAGGATGCGTGACGCAAGGATCATATGTCTTTTGTTTTATAACATTTCTATTATCCCCCATAACTAAATTTGCTAAAAATTATTAAGATTCACCAATTAAACCTTAAACATGATAGGAAATTTACTTGATCACATGATACATTCTTACATTTTAGAAAGTTCACTGCTAAAACAACTTAACAGTTATTTTCCTAAAGCTCATATTTACATAACAGGAAATGGAATCAAGATTTTGATTAAAAAAATAATTTGCTAATTTTGGAAATTAAAATTCATTAAATACAAAATTTCGGTTCAATTTAATTTTAAAGAACAAAAATATATCTTGAAGGGCACTCGCTAGTAGTTCATGTTTCCTATTAAATAGTTTATTGAAGTTCTTGAAATTGCCACCATTCTTCATGTAAATACGCGTTCCGCCTCGCTCGCGGAAAAGCTCATAAAGCAAATATTTCGTTTGAAATATCTAGTATGTAGGGCATGAGTAAATTTTCCTTCCTTATCATATTATCCTTCTATGTACTAAAAAAAAATTAATTTCAAAAGTGTGCTTGTAATGCGAGTTCCGGCCATCTATGCGATTTATTAAATTTTATGGTAGATTCGCGTGGACGCGCACAGTCATCGTCAAAACCGACGTTTCTCCTCACTTTTCCTGGTGTTGTTGGAAGACGCGAACCGAGGGCGGCACCGTGACCAGACGTGGCCGTATAAACAGCTTTGTCCTCAGACAACACACTACTTACTTACTATTTATTGTGGGCGTCCAGACAATCTTGTCTGTCTACTTAATGCGATAGGAAATTGGAAAACTTGACCTGCCTTTACGTTTTGTGTTGTTAATTATTTTAAGTGCCGATTAATATGTCTCCACTTGAATCTCACTTTTGAGATCCTTTTTTTTGTTCTTTATGCATTAATAATGGCGTGTGATTTTAATTTAAAATTACTAATAATTGGAATTTATTTACAAAATTAATTTCACTAGGAATTTCTGGGAAATTAGTTTTCTATTTATAATTTCCTGGTGTTCAAAAATAAACAACGTTTTACATGAGTATTGGTAAATATTTTCCGTCATGTACCAACATACGCATTAATTTAAAGGTCGATTTACACCTAGTGTTTGCCAAATTTTAATTCGAAATATAAAAACATATTTATGAAGAAAAAGTGTGAAACAACTTGGGGAATTTTTATTTTTGAACTGCATGTCGCAGTAAATAGTGTTTGTTTTTTCCTGCTATCCGGAAAAAAGATATTTACGATGTCGAAAATATAGTTTTTTTAAATAGTTTGAAGGATTAAATTTTTTTGCGTTTCGTTTAAGGAAACAATTGTGCTGGTAATTAAATTATCATTTTTATTGGTCTGTTTGTAATTAATTTACTCAATGAAGACACAAGATAAGACACTAGCTTAGATGATGATTGCTTGTATAATTTCAGAAGAATATAAACAAAATTCATATTTTTCGTTGAAAACAAAATTTTTCCACTCTAAATCAGTCGGTTAGTTTTGTTGAATTTTTCTTGATATAAATATAAATTATAATTTGTTTTGCCCAGATTAAATATTGATGAGAAATCAAAATATTATTTGAAAATACACATTTCATCATTTGGGGCAATCTTCAAACAATTTGCTCAACCAATCATGACAGACAAAATTGTTCGGCGTATTTAGCAGTCAATAATTTGATCAAATGATTTGTCAGTCATATGTTTGAGACTTCTTGGTGGTTTTCTTTTAGTTCACTGTTTCATGTTTATTCTAAGTATGGGCAAAATAGATTTGGCCATTCTTAGTTCTCTATATTCGGTTATTGTCATCCAGATTTTTTATTTATTTCTTTATTAGAGCTTTCCTACCATTTTCTGGGAGTGACATGCTTGCCTTCTTCATTTTCTGAATGGCATTCCTGTCCTCGATAAAATAAACAAATTAAAGAAGATGCCTTGTAAATGTTAAGCCAGTCAAATTTGCATCAATATCTCGAGCAAGCCTAGTACATAAGACCAACTTATAAAAAGTGTTCATTCCATCGAAAATGATTTTTTTTCCAAATCTACTAATTGTTTTGCTTATATGATATGAATAAATGTTTGGTTTTCCATCTTCGAATTCTGACCGTTCGGCCTGTGGTTTTCGTACGAAACTTGTGCCAGAAGTTTTAATTGCTATCAAGACTATCCGTTTTCCACTTCTCATTGCTGATTATGATTTTTGCCCATTCCTTGTTTCAGCAGTGAAGCTCAATATCCCATTTCTGACATTTTGAAGATCGTTCAGTTATTAGGGCTGATAGAACTATCACATTATCAATCGATTTTCGTTTTGAAAAAGCTAACTCTGAAATTGGTCTTTTTTGGCTCATCAACTACCCATGGTTCTCAGGTGATATCTATAGAATTGTTTTTCTAAACTGGGTTGACACTTGTAACGACTGCTTTGTGGCACCTAATTGAAAAATACTGATAGCGCATACAGAACACTGACGTATTTTGCATCAAAAAGTTTGTGTGCGTGTGTGTGTCCACGATTTTATTCGTGTGGGTTCTAGTGGAATCACAGCTTCAATGAACAGTTATGGACAGGTCAAAACGTAGTAAATAAACAATACCCTACTCCTTAATGAAAGTTTGTGAATCAAGTTATTGGTCCAACTTAAAGGGTATTATCCCTTTTTTCTGTAGGGAGGCTTTTTGAAAGGTTTTAAACCCTTAGCATTTTATATCCTTTGCATTCACCCAAAAAAAAAAGGAAAAACGTCTCTCTTAAAGTCCAGTGATCAATTAGGACTTCAGATAAAAGACCTCGAGCTCTCCGCTTTTTTTCCCCATTGAGCAGTTCAACTTGGTCAATTTAAATTCTGCTTTTCTTCCAATTTCCCAATTTTGCATCATTTGAAATTCCTAAAATACAATCAAATTCAGCTCCTCCTCTGACTCGTTTTGTATGTTCATAGATATAATACTGACGTGACCTGCTCGCTTAAAATCCCTACAGAGTGCTTGGACCCCAAACGAAAACGAACCCAACCAAGAGTCACCTCTTTCGTAACGAGCAAATACTGATTTCTGATTGCTTTTAGTGCCGCCTGACTATCTCTATGTAGAGCAGATGGGAACATTAAAATGAAAACAGAATTGAAGTCGACCTACTAGATTAAAGATTACAGCACAGAATGTCTCATTTTAGTGATGAGTTTAAATCGTGTTAGTTAAGTAAATAGACGCATTTTAATTGTTTTGGTACTTATTTCGGATATGAAACAAATGAACGTAAACATGCTTAATTGAATAATTTAAATTGAACTATCAATAGAAAGTCAAAACAGTAGAAAAGAAGATGGGCAATCTTTTAAAGGAAGTACCTAACCTAAAGAATCACATTAACAGATCAATCAATAGTGACAGATATTCTTCACTCAAAACTATCACTAAGACAATGAGTTGGTCATCTCGATTTAAAGTTAGTATACGAAACGTCTCACTATAATAACAAAGGTAAGTCATATTTTTTACTTAAATTATCGCATCTCGATTGTTTTAATGTGCAGTTTAGATGAAAAACAAGTGCAACTTTCATGTTCTGACATTGCACATTCATGTGTTTTCCATCCGAAATAAGCACCAAAACAATTGAAATAGGTTTCTTTACTTAGTTAACTCAATTTAAATTCTTAACTAAAATGAAACGTTTTGCGCTATAACTTTCGATTAAGTAGGCCGATTTGAATTTTGTTTTCAATAAGAGATCGTTGTTGTTATTACCTTTCCAACGATGGATCGCAAGTGTTAGAGTGCTATTTAATATTCTGAGGTTATGTGTGCGACAGCAAACACAGCTACCTCTATGAATCAGTTAATTCTGTATTCTAATGATCCATAAATAGATCGAAGTGTTTTCTCTTATTTCGATAACTTCATTGTTTAGCGGATATTAAGAATGGAGACGTCTGAGTTTCGTTGAAAATCCATCTGTTTTCTTTTCCTCAGCTCCTACCATAGTTGAAATACTAAAAGAGTACTTTTTGGACAGTGATAATTCGTCCTTCTATGTAATAACTCGGGTGCCTAATTTGAGGTTGAAAAAACCTAAAGATAAGAGTCTGGAAAACAAAACGTTTGAACTGATTATCATTTTTGAAAATTTTTGAACACAACATCAAATCTTAAGTTTTGATTTGATTTAATCCATTTGTATCTTCAGAGTTTCTGAAATCCCAATGATGAGGCGAGGCACGTATTTAGGACGTCCCGTACAGTTTTCTGCATTGTAACGGTTCGTTACTCGTCGTCATAAAATTATTTAAATTTTTTAAAATTCCGCCAATATTTTATTACTTTATGTTGGTACGAGAGTGTCATAAAATAATTTGGATGCATACTCTCGACTTTTTTTATGTTAATTTTCATAATTTATCGTTGAATTCAAAATTTGATTTGTTTATTCATTAAATTGTATTAGGAATTCTATAGTTTCAAGTTTTTCTTATTTAAAATCATCGTTTATAGGAAAATACGGATCTTATTGTTTTTGGGGGAATCCCCCATACAAATATCCTTCAACGGTTCGATTTTAACATTTTTTTTTGAATATTCGTTATTTTCCCGTCTAAAAATCTAATTTGTATTTGATAATTCTTTAGAAATTCTAATTTAATTTAAAAAAGTAAAATCTTAATCCTAGGCCTTGGATTTTCTCCGTAGTTTTAATTTGCATCATCTTAGTCAGTTCACATTTTAAAATTTGGCGGAAGAATTGGACTCTTCGTTTTGTGTTTTACTGATAAATTATAAATCTGCCTGGGAGTTTATGTTTTCTTCCCTTTATTATAAACAAAAAACATTGGCGCCCAATAACTTTGATTTAATTGACGTTAGTGGTATTTGATTGAATAAGACTTCGGCAGATTTATTGTTTATCCCCTTATGTGAATATCCAACTCTGACTTAAAGCTGATTGACACCTGCAGTCCAAACGAGATGAGTCTCTTTTAAGCCGGATTGTGTTTCTGATGAGCAAGTTTGTTATTTGAATAAGTAACCTTTTTAAAGTAAAATAATCGGGGTTAAAAAGGTTTGTTACAGCATAAATAATGTGGCAGTACGCTCTTTGAATGAAACAATCAACAAAAGATACGATTTTAAGTTCTTCTAGGAGGTTTGACCTTTGATTAAAATAATGTACTGAGTCAGACGTGCAAAAAAACTGTTCTATAATATTGGATGAATACAAGATGGTTGTTTCTCGACCCATTACGCATAACTAGGATCTAATATAATAAGAATTAATTTGATTTTAATTTATAATTTTCATTTTATGCGAAGAATCATTTTGTTGGCTTCAAACATTGCCAAAATGTATCACTTTCAATTCAATCTTCCGTAAAAACACTTGAACTTCACAAACGAGCTGTTACAATGATCAATAGTGTGAGGTCATATAACAGCCCGCATAATGGTTCATCTACAAATTGCTTCAATTTAATGCACGTTTTTAAAAACGAACCAAATGAAATTGCACATTGCAACTAGCATTAATGGTTATATTTTATCTGCGAAAACAGAAACCACATGCCTCTCATTTACTAAACTCACTCTTTTTAATATCAAAAATAAAACAAAATGCTAAATTAATTAATGTAAACATTCTAGTACAAACCATTAAATATAAGTGGGCGGATATAAATTTATAAATAACTAGAATATTTATTTATAGTTGAATTATGAACTTCAACTCCTACATTTTTCCTTCTTTTTTCGTGATTCTGTGGTTTTTTGCATGTGTATGTGCACGATCGTTGACATTAACATTATACGGGAAAAAACAATTGCTAAATTTGTTTAGGGCAATATTTTATGTAACTTCCGACATTTTAAAGTGGGAAAAGTTTAAACTTAAAAGCTCACATTTATAATACCATCATAGTTCAAGATCCTCTCGTTTTGATAATTTTAATCGAATCTATAAATAAAAACATTCAAGTCTGGTATATAAATTTGCATTACTAATTATGGAAACAGTAACTCTCCCCTCCTTATCTGAAATTTATCATAGGGCCAAAACGTTATTTTTAAGTTTACCAAAAGATAGATAGTGAGATCATAACTTATATTTTATCTAATATCTCTACCACATTTGCCAGGATAAATCAAAATAGTTCTGTAGGAAACGCATTTAATGACGAAGTAGTTAACACGTGGCCAACTGCGTTTCTCATCTAAAACAACAGAAAATGTTTTTGTTGGAACGTCAGAATTCAAATTTTGAAGTTTTCTCACTTCGCTTTCCTTTTGTGAAAGATCTACGTATTTGGCTTGATACTATAGTGAAACTTCCTATTTTGTTGCAATTATTATCCAAGCAGTTAAGCCACGCGCATACACATAACTTCATGGACCATAATTTGTTAAATTTAATTTTGAATCTCCAAAGTGCCTTCTAATTACGCATCATGAAACATAGTTACGGCAAGTTCACCATGTGCATGTCGTCTGGAATTATGCCCTACTCGCCTCAAACGAAAATAGAGGATATTATACTTGGGGAAACTAGCTTTGAGCCTGTTTTACTACTTGCGAATTTTTTGCTCTCCGAGTGTGCCGTCTTCTTTCTTGTTTTATTTTTGTGCCAGGCGAATAAACGAAAGTTGCATACGATTTATACCTTGGCGCCGTAGGTTTAACTTTCAACCTGACCATCTGCTTGTGTTTCTTCGTTTTTTGTGACTCAGATTATTGTTTATTAGATATCCTTATGATATTATTAGAAAAAAATGTATGGGCTAATTTTAGCTGCGAAAATTCCTGATTTTGTTATTGTTTTGTCTTATTTTTCACTATTCAGATATAAAGATGTGTAATAGAAATTTCTTACCAAGAAAGAACCATTCGTATGTATTGGAGGGTTTTCAATAATTTTTTAATTTTAATTATGCAATGATTTAATAATAAATTTTTTAACTAACATTTACTGTTCAAATAAGAATATTATGAACGTTTCACTAATTTGTGAAATCTCTACATAAAAATATTCTTCACCTTGGTCTCTGCTGGTTTTTGTCGAACCTCTTTTGGAATTAATGAAAAAGAATTAATTATCAATTTTGACATATAAAAAAAAGAATTTCCGTTTTCTCTTGATTATAGTATGTGCAGATGTTAGGTGACTTCTAGTGATTAATTACATTTAAGAATAGTGACACAGCTTGGACGAAGACTAAAATGTCCTGTTTTGCTACAGATGTTTGAACTAATAAGAGCAACCTCGTCAGTTTTTTATCACCATATCGTGGTGTACGGTAGATACCAAAACCATCTAGTTCCAACTTCAATAATTATTTCTAAAGAGAGATCAAAGTTCACTTTTGTAAAAGCGAAACACTAAAATTTCAGTAATACCTGAACATGCCTAGAAGATTGAAAACACTTTGAAACAAACAACTGAATAACTGGACTTGAACTTGAAATGCTACAAACTAATATTCCATGAGTCTTCTTCAAAAGCTTTCCTAACGTTACAAATCGGGAGGTTAGTAGTGCGATAGCGTAACCATTAAAAAAATTATCACTCTGGCTTGCGTTTATTTTTGTTTGCCTTAAAATCAGGTCCTTTCCAAAGGGTCTTGATATCCACTGGATGAATTGCTATAGCTATTTAGGAGAATGTCTCGTGTGGTTTTGGTATTGCGAGACCAGTTTGTTTGTTTTGATGGCATTAGTTAGCATAATTTTTTTAAACTCCCCGAGGAAAATTTTAATGTTCATCACCCAGTGATGATTTTTTTATCGGGAATTTTGATGTCTATTGTTGGTATTTAGACGTTATACCAGGTTCAATTGAAAAGTCTCTGGCCCAACCCAGATAGGATACAAATTTGCACGATGTTTTTACGGCGTTATATTGTTTCAAGATTTATCAGTCCGCCTGTGAAATAACAAAAATTTCTGTTAGATAATAATTGTTTGACAGGCTGTCAAAGTTGCTAAAGTTTTGAATGCTGTGAGAATGGAGCAAGTTGAAATTCGTGCAGTTATTAAATATTTTCATATTAAGGGTTTATCACCAAAAGAAATAAAAGCTGAGCTAGACGGTACATTACGCGAATCTTCCCCTTCGTGTACCACACTTAAAACTTGGATTGCGGATTTTAAACGTGGTCTCAAGAGCACAGAAAATGCACCGCGTTCAGAAAGGCCAAAAACAGCCACCACAACAGAAATTATCGAAAAAGTTCACAAAGTTGTCTTGAATAACCGGCAATTAAAGTTGATGGAAATAACGGATACTGTGGGCATTTCAACAGAGCGGACATATTGTACAGGGTCATCATTTAAAAACTCCCCACCTTGAATAACTCTTTCATTAGTAAAATTATCAAAAGTCGCTGAAACGCGTCGCTTTTGTTTTGGATGGGGACATTTAATAACCTACTCCAGTCAGTTGGGAAACTTTCACCCTCTCCCCAGCCACCCCTCCCCGGAATTTTAAATGGCACTACCCCATGTGTGATATATCATTTTAAAGGGTATGAAATTTTCAATCTTTTACATAAAAAAAAAATTAAAATCTTCCCGGCCGTTCGTGAATTAGGGCCAAAAATGTATTTAATTCAATCAATACGTTTTTGTCTCTAGTTCACGAACGACTGGGCTGATTTTAATTTTCTTTGATGTAAAAGATTGAAAATTTTATACCCTTTAAAATGATTAATCACACATGGGGTAGTGCCATTTAAGATTCTGGGAAGTTTTCACCCTCCCCCTAACCACTCCCACCCCAAGATTTTAAACGTTTCAGTTATTCAAGGTGGGAAGTTTTAAAATGATCACCCTGTATACTAACCGAAGTTTTGGGGATGAGAAAGTTATCCGCGCGATGGGTGCCGCGACTACTCACACTGGAGCAAAAACTGACACGCAAAACAGTTTTGGAGGAGTGTTGGGACTTGTATAAACGCAATCCAGTAGATTTTCTGCAACGATTTATTACAATGTATGAGACGTGTAATTATCATTATATCCCAGAAAGAAGCAGCAATCGAAGCAATGCACTGCCAAAGGAGAACCTGCTCCGAAAAAGGCCAAAACGGTTCCGTCGGCTGGAAAAGTTTTGGCTTCAGTTTTTTTGGGATGCCAAGGGTATTGTTTTTGTGAATTATCTTAAAAAGGGTAAAACAATCAATGGGGCATATTATGCCACCCTACTTGTCCAGCTAAAAGAAAAAATTCAAGAAAATTCTATTTTACCAGAATAATGTACCCTGCCACAAGTCAGTTATTGCCATTCAAGTTTATTTCCAAACTTGAAAAAATTTCATGCTGGAAAGAAGAAAGAGTCCGATGAAGATGTGATTGCTGCCACAAACGACTATTTTGACCAGTTGGACGAAAGGGCTTGTAGAGATGGAATGAGAGCACTTGAACATAGGTGGACCAAGTGCATTGAACTTGGCGGGGATTACGTTGAAAAATAAAATTACTGTTTACGCGATATTCTTTTGTTTTCTTGTCTAAGCCGGAGACTTCAATTTATCCTCGTAGTATATTATATCGATTGCTGTTTTTGAGATAATTTCCTGCTAAGAGGCTTGGTCTCTAATATTTCTGTTTCTTTTACCACATAAGAAGTTAATAGAAGGATCTGTTATTTTCTTCCTAATATATTTCCTTGATAGGGATAGATTTGATTGACATATAGTATGTACAGTTTAGGTTCATTTCTAAAGAAGCCGCTTCTGAAAACATCATATTTGTTTGTTTTAATTTCAACTAGCTGTTCAATAGAGCGAGTTTTCTTCTAATTGTCTTATTGAAAGTTTTCATTTAGTCTAGTGCTAATAGATTGAGTGATTGATTTTATTTACCGTATGCTTCCTACTCCTTACCCATGCTCAAGGCCGCCGATTAGCAAGCCAGGGTTATAAAGTTTAAACTTAGGAATTTTCTTAAAGTAGCATCAACAGCATCCAATTTATTGAATTCTCAGATTAAAAGCGCAAAAAGCTGTAAGATCTCTAAAAAAATTTTTTGCAAATAATAAGTCAAGATCACAACTTTTTAAACAAAATGTGGAAATTTGAATTTTGCTGAAAGTAGAAAAATGGGAACTGAACTAGGCTAACGAATGATAGTGAATATTAATAGAGCTGCTATCATCTAATTTCGGAATTTCTAGACCCACTGTGTACTACTCGCCGGCTCGGTCGGTAGATCGCCAGAAACAAATTATCATCGCGCTCTATTTGGTTTTAATTTTTTAACGATTGAATCAAAATGTGGATGCTTAAATTAAAAAATTAAACGATGAATACATGAGAAATTTTTAAAATTCAGTTATTTACTTACCTGGTACTTTTCAATATAAAAGTGAAAATGTGTTTTTGAACATAAAACAGTACATTATGTATAAATAGTTTGCCTTGTTCTTGAACGGAAGGCTTTTATATAAAATGCAAGCGTTACACCACCAAAATAAAGAAAATTTGAAGAATGTGTTACATATTTTGCATAAAGCTGCCTTTTATTCCGTCTTGGAGAGGTCTAGACAACTTAATCTTCCTAACCCTAATTTCTTTAGTCCGAATTCCATTCCTCGTTCCAGTTCAACGGCTGCTCGTTAGTTTTCACGAATTTTCTCGCGCGAAAGTTATTAATAATATGATTTGATGGAATTTCCTTTTGGAAGAAACGTACTCTTCTTTCGGAATGTCTGGTTGTTAAAATAATTGCAGTAAAACGCCAATGCGGTTAACACCCCCTGCCTTGCGACGACGTTCAAGTAAAAATAAAATTGACCTTGATGTCTAAATTAAATTCTTGGATACCGAGTGTCAAAGTCACCCGCTTGCTGCGTTTCCCACAAACGATATTGCGTTTTTGAAACCCGAGATAAGTTATGCAGTTGCCGACATATACACATGATTAAAACCGGCATATATTGAAACCCTCAATGCATAAATTTAATACCTTGTTTTTTCGATTTGTGCTTATTTGTGGCTAGAATTTTTTTTAATCGAGGGCATCTTGCGTATTATTATTATCATTGGTCGCTCATTGAGAAGTTATTTTTAAAATCGGGGAATTGTTGACCTTACAGGGGATGGCAAAAACCAATTTACCTTGATGTTTATTTATGTAAAGACATACCGGGATTTATGTATAACGTTTCGGTTACTAAAAACTAAAAGAGATTTTAAAATGTAATTTAACTTGAAAGTGATCCTTTTGAAATGGCGTATTATATCGAAAGAAGTTTTCTTTTAAAAATTTTTTTACAACCCTTCCCATCATCAAAAATAAATTAAAATGCGATTTAGCGCTTCGGTCTTGGTATGATTAAATGTTTTTGACGGTTTTGATGAAATGGTGAGGTTTTAAACAAGAGACTCAAGAGAGAAAACTTGACTGATTTATGGCCATGAAAATTTTCTGTTTCATTTATATCTGCATTTAAAAAAAAAAACAAAACGTTTTTCTGCGTTTGTTAAATGGGAAAATTAACTTTTTAATTTACTAACGGTTTTTTTTCTTGTCACTTTAACATGCATCATTTATCAAGATTTTTAGGTTATACATTACTGTAATGTTCTAATAAATAATTTGAAGTTCGGGGAGATTTTTTATGTTCCAAATATGTCGAGATGTTAATAAGGGAAAATATGTTTGTTTTAATAAATACAGTTATGCCTTTAATAAAACTTACAGTACAGATAAATCAATAAAAAAATTATATTAGAAGAAATGAATAAAGGAAGAGTTTGTTTGTTTAAAAGTGTAGTTTTCAGAATAATATCCTCCTCCTTCTTGAACTTTTAATAAACCTTCATTTCAAATAGTCCCTACATATATGCAGACGTGTTTTTCGTGAATATCTTCAATGAGAAATTATAAAAAAATAACAGGAGCAATTAAATTTAAAAATTTGAAAATAAAATAAGGCCGAGGTATTTTTATAATATTTTAGCGAGATGATGATCTACTTTTTTCGTGTCATTTACGTTGTGCCAAAATTTAGTCTTCTCAATGATATTAAGGCCTCTTTATTTATTTACTTGACGAAACATGACAAGTGTTTATGTTTTGCAAAAAGAATTTCAAAGCTATTAGATACAAAAATATTAAAACGTTATAGATGATAATAATTTTAGTGTTTCAAAGTCGAATTATAATACGTGTAATATAATTATGTAAATGCGATTTTTTACTCGATTACCATACAAAAGATCGTGTGGACAGATGAATGTTGGTCTGAATAAAATATAAAACGCCTCCATTTTGGACTGATTTTTTTTTCAACCGTGGTTGTTTTACGTTTTGAAAGTTAACAGTTGTAATATTTATATTACGTACGGAATTTAATTTAAATTTTTGTTTTAAGAGGAAAATTTTGAAATTATCCAGTGGCTTTTATAACGACCATTAACGTTCCTTCCATCTTTATATTTCCAATTAAAATACCTTGACTCATTAACAAAAGCTCTCTGTATCGTTAGAGGAAGTGCTAAATGTACAAGAAGTGGAGATACTCGTTTTGGCTCGTGTTTAAAAGGGAAAAAGCTAATATTTACTTTTATAATAGAATAAACACCCAGGGCAAAGAAAAATGTCTCCGCCATCAGAGTGTGGCTGCAGAGCGGCAGACTGAATGTTTGCTTGCTTTTGTTTCACGATCGCGTCGTGCTTCTTGAACACATACACACACATACATACCTACACCGACGATTTTTGTATTTTTTTTGCATATTTCTCGTTCCTACTCGAGAAGCTGAGTAAGAGAACCAGCAACGTAGTGGCCCCCACGTAGCTATGCGAGATAGGGTGTAAACATATCCAAAGGCTGCTTAAGAAGTGCCTATAAATACACCCGGCTTGCAAATCACTCTCAGTATTTACTGAAAGCCTGAAACATACGTGTCTCATTTTCATTCATTTCTGGGTGTCTACCTGCAGGACCATTACTGAGTTTTACTTTTATTTTAAACGAAAAACTATAACCGTTCCGTTATTGAAACAATGGATCCTAAGGTAAATTTGGGCAATCGGACGTGGTTCGAATTTAATTGGTTTGCAGTGATTATTTATATCGGATTTTCAGTATTCGTTGCTCTGTGTGTGAAAGTTTTGGTGAGGTGTACCGGAAAATTGGACTTTTACAATCCTCACAGGGTATTTTTTTTCTAATTGGCATGACTGTGTTGTAGCATCGTGTTACTTTATTATAATGATTGTGTTTTTTCATTGTTGCAATCTATTAGTGATGACTGCTTATTTTATAATTAATCTTAAATAAAAGTGAAAACTTAATACTTTTAATAAAATATTTAAAGCCGTCCTAATTAAATTAAATTTAAAAGTGTCTAATATCACATTAAATCAATCATCTATGAGGAGCAGTCACACTTGAGGAAAATCGTAAATTTTTGCGTTTGGATATCGTCCAAGAGCGATTAACCCCACAAATCTACATTTTAGATAAATTTTATGCACTTGAAAATCTAAAAATATCTTTATGCGTTGTTAAAAAATGAAACACATCTATCAAATTTGTTTATCCCCATAAAAGGAAGCCAAACTATCCTTCCTAACTAGAGAAATATGTAGATAAACGAGTTGCGTTTTTATTTTATTTTTTTAAATCGGAGATGATGATTTGAAATATCTTTTACATTGGGACTTGTTTCTCATTCTGAAACAAAAACCCTAATTACCCAAACTCACGTTTTTCATTTAGATACATTTTTTCCTCTTAACTTTCAGGGTACTGGCACCTGCATAGTAACATAACTAGCGGCAAAAAATTAAATAAAAATAAAATAAAGCTTCAAATTCCCACAACTTTATTTCAAATTGCTATCTTTTTTCCTTTTAAATTATTTGAAAGAGTGCCTGTAGCGTTTCATAATTTTTTGTTGTTTTATACATTCTTATAATTAACCCTCGTTAGCTAGTTTGTTGTTGTATCTGTAAACAATAAAATCTATTTCCTATAATTTTTCTAGTATATTGTCAATTAGATTTATAATGATTAGGTCAAATTATATTATGTATAAGGTTATCATGGTAGCATAATTGGTGTGTTTGTGACAGTCTGCCCTTTCTAACGGCTTCTTTATGTCTTCAATTTGTTTGAATTAAGTTATTAAATTCTTCTCTTATCCTGAGAATTCTTTTATAACTTACAATCAATCAGTCTACACAGCTGCATATTCTTAAATGCTTTAATTCTATTACTAAATACTAATATGATTAGGGGTTGTTCGTTTATCATGAAATTGCTATATCGATTTAATTTTCATTTTTCAATTTAAACAAGCATTAAAGACGACATATGGCAATTTACATTATTTATTTAATTCCAGACAAATATAATATCCACTAATTTTATTTTTAGGTAGCTGATGAGAGCGCCACTTCTCCTGCGGCGGAAGCGCCAAAAGCTGAAGGCGAAAAAACACCGGAATCAGCAGCGGCAACAAATGGAGAATCATCACCGGAAGCAGTCAAACCGGCCGAACCAGCAGAAGCTGAAAAGGTCGCCGAACCCGCGAAGGAGGAACCAAAGCCCGCAGAAGAACCTAAAGTAGAAGCGGCGCAAGAAAAACCTGCGGAAGCAGCAGCAGCACCCGCAAAGGAAGAACCAAAACCTCCCGTAGACGAACCTAAAGCTCCTGTAGAGGAACCTAAATCTGAACCTGTGATTGAGGAATCCAAAGAGGTGCGTAGTGAAGAACTTCCTCCCCCATTACCTTCCTCTAACCCTCCTTCCTCGGTGTCGGTTTTTGCTGAATCCACCATGGCTGAAGCGCTTCCAACAGAGCAAGTTCCTACAGATGCAGCACAAGCAGCAACACAATCCCCTGTCTCAGCCCCGGTTGTGGAAACTATTCCTGAACCTGTACCTGATTCTGTAGTGGAATCAATCCCTACAGCTGCCGTTTCTTCGCCTGTTACTGAAAATATACCTGAACATCCAGCACCAGTCGTTGAAAGTGTTTCTGCACAACCTCCTGCTTCATCCATTCCAGCAACAAACTCCGTTGAGCCCCCTGTAGCGCCTAAATCACCTACAGAAACAAGCTCGGCACCTGCTGAATCAGAACCATTAGTAGCTTCTCCTCCACCAGCTGTTGCAGAAACTGCTCCTGAACCTACCGCTTGTCCATTGCCTTCCAAAACGCCTGAGCCAGCTGCCGCTGAGCCAGCAGCTTGTCCAGAACCAGCCGTTGCAGAATCTGCTCCAGAACCTGCAGCTTGTCCATTACCAGAAGCAATTTCTTGTCCATTACCTCCTAAATCACCAGAAACTGCTGCTTCTCCAGCAACAGAAACGATTCCAGAACCTATCGCTGCTCCAAAACAAGAATCTTCACCTGTTTCACCTGTTAAAGAGGGTGAAACAGTACCACCTGCACCAGAAGAATCTCTTCCAGAACCGGTTTCTCTTCCCCCAGAACCCCTAGCTAATGCACCTGAACAAGTAATCAATGCTGATTCATTGCCAGATATATCGACTGAATCTTTACCATCACTTCCCGAACCTAGTTCAGAAAGTCTTCCTGAACCAATGTCGCTTCCCCCTGTAGATTGTGTTCCTGAACCAATTGCAACTGAGTCATTACCAGAACCTATTCCTAATATACCCCTGGAATCTGAAAAGGTTCCAGAATCCATTGCAGATATACCCCCTCCCCCACATGATGAAATGGTACTCACAAACGGAAATGCCAATGGTCTGCCTTCACCCGTCGCCAATGAAGTAACGCTGTCATCTGGTGACCGGCCTATCAAACAGGTGAATAGTGCAATCGTAATGGAGAGTATCTTATATTAACCATCTTGTTATTTTATTATTTTCCTCTATATATTTTTAAATGTTGGGTTTTTGTGCTCAGTAAAAAATCGTTTTCTTTGTGCTAACATGGTCGTGTGTTTTTCAGATATCTCTCGTGCTTTTACTTAACATGTTTTACCGTACTAATAAATCATTAATTTCATAAAAATCAAATCATAATTTGTATAACGATTTTATTTTTTGTTTTGTGTAGACAATTTGCTTTTATGTGTTTGTTAAAAAATCGAGAGTTATTTAGTATTCATGTTGTGTTCGTACATCCTCCCATTACCACTTAATATTCTAAATGAAACTTTGTTTATCCTTGATTTGTTTGAATAATGTTAACCAGTGACTCTTTTTAATGCCGCTTAGCCTATGATTGATATACTTTCAGGTCCTCGCACCATCTGAAACAATAGCAACAGAAAATGTAGCCGATGAACGACAAGCAGTCGAGAATAAAACTGAAGCTGTGGTAAGTAGCATTTAAGGTTATCTTTTTATTATTTTAGCCTTTTCAGTTTAGAAATACAAATAGTAATGGGTTTTCTTAAACTTAATTAAATCATAAATTTTTCTTTGGAATTTGACAGTTTCACATTCATAACCTAAATGTAGAATGATCAGTGCTGATTGACAGAATCAGAAACAAACTTAGGTACATTTTCTTGCTCAAACTAATGATTCTAGCTTTGCACGAATGGCCATTTTCTTGTCAATGCAGTTAATTCTTATGAAATTAGCAGTTTTGTGTTTCTACCTGGAATGATGAAAATTAGTGGGGATTGTAACATAACCTAGAAATATTAATGAATTCTGTTAAAATCAAATTAGCCAAATAATGTTAATTAAATATTTACATATTGTCTCTGACTCAGTTGTTTAATTTATAATCTAAATGTAGAATTGTCAAGTGCTAAAAGTCATAATTGTGATAGAATAAACATACCTATATCTTTGCACCAACGGGTAGTGAAATTATTGAATTTTTAGCATTGTATTGTACACTTTGATATCTGATTTGAAAGTAATCCTGCTTTCTTTGTCTAGAAAAATGTTTGTTCTATCAGAATTAGGACTTGAAGTTCCCTCTACGGTTAAGTGCATGGCTTGCTCATTTTTTTTTTGATTACATAATACAGCAAGGCTGGAAAAAAATCTGTCACAGTCAATTATGGATTTATTAATAAACATGTGCCTGTTCCTAACCAACAATTCTTTTCAAACTGACATTTCATCAAAATTTCTAATACATACAGACATGCATCAATCAATTCATTTCTGAAGTATAATTGTAATCACGAAAAAGATCCCCACATCACTAATTTATGGTGCATATTTCAATACTTCACTCAGTGCATTCATACATTTATCTTGGTGTAACATGATTGTATCGATGTACTGGGTAAGGTATGTTGCAACTTGCAACACAAATTAGTAATGTACAATACAAACTAAGTTTTTCCAGTGCTGATTTTTAAATTATCAAGCAATAATTATGTAGATAAATAAACAAAAGCCTTACTTTTCTGATTAATTTGTTTTCTTCTTTTGCAGGAACCAGCTCCGGCCAAAGCAGAAGAATAAAGTTCTGCAATATAAAATAAAGTTTTTTTATATAAATATAAACTTTTTAATGTGTTTAAACAAAAAAAATATTTAAGGATCATTCCTGGCAGTGGCCATTTTGACCAAAAGCAACCATCGACACTGCCATTCAATTAGGGCTGCACTATTTAAATGTTAACAGCGAAAAATTGAATATAGTTAGAAACAAAAAAAAATGTTTAATACTCTCGTACATGAAATGATAAATATCCTACACCATCTTTAGTGATGTTTGGACAATTTTTATACATGTCGTTGATCCGACTTTTTTAATGAACGTATACAATTGTAAAGTAATAAAGTTAGTGTAGTTTTTAGTGTCTTTAGAGGAAAAAAAAGCATTTCACGAAATAATCTCATGTATACCTTTGTAATACATCATCACATTTGTTTATTAAAATTAACAACTTTCCTTTCTTGTTCTGTCATGACTTTGTACTGTTTTCTTTTTGAAGATTCCTGTTTGGTATTCATTTTTCCTGGCTTTTATAGAATAGCTATACATATCTTATTTAAACATTTAGTGATAAACATTGAATTTCTTTCACAAAAGTACAACAGAACATACAAAAATAACTGTTCCTTGTCTGCCCTTGTTGTACTTTTGCAATATAATTATTATAATAAAATTAATTGTATGACAGCTGGTGATTTTTAATTGTATAGAGAATCGTTTATAATAAAAAAATAAAATTAAATGTGTAGGTACGGCTGTCCAATATTAATTATATTTCATAGCATATAAGTGTCTAAGTGTATTTTATATTAATTAGGCAGCTAACACATTTTAATTTTGTTTTTCAGCCATAAATTCTGCTGAATAACAAATGAGAAAAAGTGTTAAAATTTTGTATAGTTGCAAAATTAAACAGATTTGTACATTATTTACAACGAAATTCTCTGTTTTGGTGTATCTAAATTTTATATGTTAGAATTTAGTTTATATAAATATCTTTAATTCTTTTTTCATAAGTGAATAATATATTCTTCAAGCTGGCATTTTTGATTTATCGCATTGTTCGTGCGATTTATCAAGATGGCTGTGCATTTTTCGTATACCTATACTTCTCATGTACGTGTGAATGTGTCTATACTATAAATATAATATTTAGGATGTTTCCTACAAGTTTGGCATTTTGTTTGTTTTATTAATTATTTAATCTTAACATTCTCACCAATACTAAATCCTTCTTTCCGTATCTCCTATTGGTTCTTTTAATTAGTGTTGGACTAGCCTTGAGTTACATCAAAATCTATATTTTATTGAAATATACTACTACCAATGAAGGAAAAAGTTTTGGTAAGTATGTAAACTGAGCAGTTGATTATGACCAAAGTTGTACGCTTGATAATAAAAAGGTAGTATATATGCATTTTTCATGATTACATCAATTTATTAGTAAATATCTAGTTGGTGATAAAATAATGCTATATTTGGGTTCCTATATCTATACCTATTCAAACTCGGTTTCAGAAAAGGTAATTTGCTTATCAAAAAATTAATATCTTTTTAGTGGCAATATGATGTAACCCATAATTCCACATATTTAGCAGGAGTTGTAGAAACGAGATAGGGTATACAGTCTGTTAAATATGAATGTGTACGGCATAAGTAGACAAAATACTGAGAAATATCAGGTAGGCTATGTAAAAACAAAAATACTGCATATCTGTTAATGGCGCAATGTAACAAACACAGTACGTGTTTCATTATTACCGGAGTAATTACATCTGTTAATAATGAGTGCTGCTTGTAGTAAACGTTTTAAAACCATCTTATTGTGTTGCCATGAAAAGGGACCAAAAATGTCACTAGGAGCTAAGTATCTTAAAAAATCAAAATCATTTGTTAAGTGGATAAGGCATTATAGCATATATAAAAACGTGAATGATCTTCCAAACCGCAGAAAAATTAGAAAGACTACTTGTAGAGAAGATAATGTAATTGTCTATCTTTTCAATCAAAACCCATCATTACTTTGGATAAAGCTCAGCAAAAACTTTCTAAAAAGGCAATAAAAATATCTAAAATCATTACTAGAAACCGCCTTCGTGAATATGATATCAAACATCAAAGTACTTTATTAAAACCACTTTTTACCGACATTCAGGTAAAAAACGAATGGAGTGGGCACAAGAAAACTTGAATCGAGATTGGGATAATGTAATTTTACGGATGAAGCATCTCTTTGGTTGTCAACATCTATGAAACGTGTGTGGTGTGTAAAAGGTAAAAAATTCATTCAGCGCACTGTGAAACACCCTGGGAAGATCCACATTTGGGGATGTTTTTACAGAAGAGGTTTACGAACATTATTGATATTTAAACAAAATCTAGACGCAAAATTTATGAAGAAAATCTACCAGTGTGCATTAATACCATTTGCAGATAAATGGTTTGGGAAAGGAAATCGTGACTGGTTGTTACAAGAAGACAATGATCCCAAACATGGAAGTCGACTGCTGTATGTGGAAAGAAGAAAACGTTATACAGACTTTAGGCTGGCCCTAGCAGTTGCCAGATGCAAATCCTATAGAAAATGTTTGGACATTAATGAAGATGAAGCTACAGGGTGTAATAATAAAGAACCAAATACATTTAGCTTGTAAGGTAAGGGAAATATGAAGAAGTTTACCGGTGCAGTACGCAGAAACATTAGTTGAAAGTATACTCCAAAGATGTCGGGCCATCTTGAGTAACAACAGTGACTGGACTTCTTACTAATTATATTGTGCTTTAGTAAATAAAATAATGTTTCAAAAAAATTAAATTGTATTTTGATTTTCTTACGTTTTGTAATGACCATACACATTCTTAGTTAACAGACTGTAAGTATGTCAATTTTTAATAACACCACTGTCACTATGGTTACAGACAGTATGTCAGTAATAAAACATCTGTGAATGCAAAGCATAACTACAACGAACTCCGTTTTGTGACTTTTTTCAGACTTCGGCAGCCATTTTGACTGTTCCCGAGGTGATATCAAAAAACTAAAAGTACATATTTGTCTTATTTTTTGATGTAGAATACGATTCTAAAGTAAAAAAAAATTTTTGAAAAGTTTTTAATTTTCGGCCGCCATTTTGACCATGTTCCCGAAGAGTTATCAAAAAACGAAGATACCATGTGGTCTTTAGTTTTTGATGTAGAATCGAAATCTGAAGTCAAAATTTCATTATTTGACAAAAAATGCGGACAGACTTCGCAAATTCAGTAACGACTCCTTTGGAGTTCGTTGATAAGGTTTGAGGTGCTCTCTCGCGGGTTCGCTGGGCGGGCGAACGGGCGGGCAGGCCGTTTACGCCAGAAAAGTGTCCAAAGAGAGTTGATATTGTTGTCAAGGAGGATAGGGAAAGTGTTACCGTAGTTGTGTGTGTCAGCGCTGTAGCTATTGCAATTACTC
Organism: Ignelater luminosus; assembly: GCA_011009095.1. Taxonomy (NCBI): domain Eukaryota; kingdom Metazoa; phylum Arthropoda; class Insecta; order Coleoptera; family Elateridae; genus Ignelater; species Ignelater luminosus. The sequence goes on along the minus strand of VTPC01001449.1, from coordinate 81,334 downwards.
CTATGATCCTTTTTAAGGGTAAAAGGACGACTGCTGAGTGGAAGGACAATCGCCCACCAGCAGTTATGTCTATTACAACTGTATTAGATCTATTACATTTACATCTTATCTATTACCCTATTACAATAATACACGAATCTGTTACATTTAAATTTTTATTCAAGCCATTAATTAGGTTGGTTTAAAATAAAATTACATCAGCAAATTTTAGCGATGAAACAAAACAAAATAATCTTCGCACTGAATCGTTTTTGCGGAATTTTAGATTTTGCTTATCGTACAACTTTAATAAAAATTAAAAGGTTTATTTATTAATCTGTCACATACTCCTTGCTTTGTATCAAGATATCTTGCTTACACGTTACAACTAAAACTAATGTCGAAACAGTTTTAATTTAAATGTTAAAGATTCTTATTTATTTTTGTTTTAATTCTAGTCATGTACAAGTCTATTACAATTTTATAGGAATCTGTTACATTATTAACGTAAAGAGTTGCCACTTGATAACATCCCTGCCCACCAGTATCAGTCTGAAATGACTCCAAAGGGGAGTATGACTACCTCTACATTTTGCAAATGGGTAGTCCACTTGTCTAGATTTAAACCACTGGGGCCGTGCTTACTCATTTTAGATGGAGCCAAATGTCATTTGAATTATTCCATTGTCAGAGTGGCAGAAGAGAATGAAATTATTCTCGATTGGCTTCCCTCCAACACGTCGTTGGATAACAGCTGTTTCAAACCGTTTGAGACCTACTGGGACCAGGAAGTTTTAAAATTCATGGACAACCACAAGAATGAAGACATTACTAAAGCAAGATTCAGACGGCTTTTCACACCAGCTTGCGACAAAAGCATGAAAGCCGAAAATATCAAATCAGGCTTCATAGCGTTCAACCTGGATGCAATTCTGGGGGAAGCATATGCCCCTATAGTGATCTCTCTGCAAGAATAACAGAGGAACCTGATACAACCTCTAACAACAAAGATTTCTTTTCTCATTAGCCACCACCAGGGCTTCAAGAACTCCTAAAAAGCGACATTTTTATCCAGTGACGAGCTTGAGCTATTAAGTGATAATAATGATGAACCTTCACTGGCATCATCAACCTTCAGTGATGTGTTACGCACTTCTAAAAGAGGGCAGCCTACCCACCCAATAAGGAAGTCAATAAATTCTTGTGCTGTTGTTTTGAGAAGGTCTCTATTTGCAAATGAAGAATCGTCAGAAAGCCATCCAGACAGTGTCTCCTCCATACCGTCAACCTCAGGACTTCAGCAAAACATAAAACAAACAAGAAACGCTCCTCAGAACAATAAGGAGGAAAACAAGAGTGTGACTTCAGAGAGCTGGTATTGCTGGGTTTGTAAAATGGAGGATTGCAGAAAATATGTCCATGAAGAATGTATGGGCCTGACAGAACAAGATGCCCAGAATGCTAATTCTTTTTGTATTTATGTCACTTTTATTTCAAATTCTTTAATTTGTCAGGATATTTTTAATTTTTTTTAAATATGGTTTTTAACTTCTTATGAATAAATATCTATTCATAAAAATAGTGAAGTTGTGTCTTTTTTCATATCCTTTCTGTTTATGTGAAACAAAACTAAGTAAAAATGGATTTTTTAAGTAAAAAAATGAAAGTAGCAGAATTACCTTCACTGGCCAAAAAAAGTTGTTTGCGAAATTTGGAATTTGAAATTGAAAACCAGAAGCACAGTATAAAAACCTTATGGAATCAGTACGTTTAGTAAGATAAAAATTTTGTTACATGACTGCACACTGAACAAAATTCAGTAAACAGTGGGTACAATTGTTGTGTTGAATCTTGTAGAAACCGCACTAATGCTTCGTATGCCTATGTGTAGTAAAAATTTTGAACACAAAGATCAAAGCCGCCAACAACAAGTGAAACCACTGATTCCTGTAAGGTTCTATGCTGTGCCAGAAGTGAAAACAAAAATTCTTTAAAAACTTATAAGAAGATAGATTGAACTAATTAACCATATGTTTCTTATTTTTAAAACTTTACCACAACTTTCACAATTTTAGTTTAAAATAAGAGTGGCTGTATTACCCTCAGGTACCTTATATCAAAGAGTAGGGATTACTAAAGATGATCGAACTTATAATTCTACTACAGTAAAAAATAATGTAGAAATCACACGGGGCAGCATTTTAAGTCTAATATTATTTGTAATCTTTATTAATGACGGCAAAAAAAATCGGGGCACACTTGTCGGTTCTAACAAAATTTCCCTCTTGCATCAGGCTTTAAGGTGGATTGTCAGTTCAATGAATAAGGTGCTTATCTTAATCCCTTGTAGTAGCTCGTAAATACCAGCAACAAAAGGAAACGTTTTGTGAATAAAGCATTTACCTAGTCGATTTAGCTTGAAAAATGGTTTTTTGTTAGATTGTACATATTTTGGCAGTAAATGACATTATTAACTAAATAGCATAATTATACAAAAGATTTTAGAATTATATAATCATAAACCATTTTGAATTTTCTTAATGTTAGAGAAAAGTTGTTTTATAACAGCAAATATCTTACATTATAATAAACAAAATATCAGAATAACAATTACTAATTAGTATCTTGTAGCAAAAATAGGGATCGTTTTCATTATTAAATCATTTAAAAAACTGAATATTCTAGAAAAAGGGAGTTCACTTATTTTGGAATTACAAGATTCTTTTTAAACACTGAAAATTGCAACACCCTTTCTCTTTTCTAAGAATTAACTCTATTGAAGTGATTTATGGCTTTACTGTTAAACTGAAACTTATTCTTTGTTCAGGTAAATGCAGAACGTAATACTTTTTTAAATTGAAAGACAGATTTACAAAGGGTAATTTTAAAACCTGTGTGGTGCCCCGGCTTTTTATGTCGTGATAGTACATGGGTGAAACTACCATGAAAATCAATCTTTGAGAGCACAATAAAGTATGCAATAATTTTTTGGGAAAGTAATAACTCTACAAAGTAGATTTTCATAACTCAGAAAAGGACTATAAATAAATAATAGAAAACATGGAGTACAGACAATCAGGTTAAGGCACTTTAGAATAGAAAGGATAATGACGGTATATGCTATGTAGGTATTTATGAATGTTTGATGTTTTATTTGAAACACAAAAATATATTTGCGCTAAACATGCAAACAGCGTAGCACCTTAAACGTAAATTATTGTATGCATAGATTAACAATAACTGAGAACAGTCCTCCCTTTGTGTTTAAAATTATTTAATAATTTCCCAGATACCTTAAAAGACATCAATAGTGAAAACAATTTTAAAAAAGAACTAAAAAACTTTTTGATAGAATTAGAATCATATTATTTAGGGGAATTCTGCAATAGACAAACTTTGTAGAATTACTTTTCTGTGACGTATTATCACTTTGTGTTTATGTGTGTACTGCCTCTGACGTATGTATGTATGTAGGTAACACAATGTGAAGTAAAATTATTGTTATTACTTTAATTTTCGATGAAGTAGCAACAATTTGGCCAATCATCATTTGATTGTAGACTTTAAGATTGACATTGGACGTCAAGTTCATTCATCTTGTGTATGACACAAAACAACAATCACAAATGATTGGAAGTGACATTGCATGTCTATGGTATACTATGCAGATTTTGCATTATAATAACAGTAGCTCCCATTAGCTCTGTGCTTGTCTATATTAATGCTTACGCCTACAAACAATTCTTTTTTGTGTATTCTTATATAGGAAATCTTATGCTGGCTCTCAGACTAAGATGGCTTGTTAAGATTCATTATTTTTACTCAAATGTCGAATTTTCAAAAATATCCTGACTTACTAAAAACTTGTGAGTTTGTGTGGTGCTTCTTGCTCAGTTCATTCATTTTGCAATGATGTCATTTTCAATTATATTTGAAATATTTTAAGAACTGGTCATGTGGTTTAGAAATTTATTGTTAGATATTTATTGGCAGCATTCTTTCCAAGAAGATAACAACCCTTCTGAATGTATATTTTTAACAAGAACATCCCATCATTAAAAGCCACTAGGGCCAGTTCCATCAAAAATTTATCTAAATGCTTATAAATTTAAAACTTATTTGGCTGAGCTTTTGTATAAATATTGTAATTAAGTTTGATAGTAAAACATAATCAATTAGTTAAGAAAAAATAGGCATGCAATATTGTTCATCTTTGACCTGGCTGCACCAACAAACAAAAAGGTCATGTATCATCATTATTATTAGTGATGGACATAATAAAATGACAATTATAGGATCATTCAATTATGTATTTATCTTGAGATGTTTAAAAATCATTTAGACAATTCATATTACTAATCGTTTGTTTGCTATTCAAGTAAAATCATTTGAACTGAATGTCATTCAATGCCAGTAAGTATTACTAAAAATCATTCGGATAACTCAGATATTAGGTACTAATTGCAACTGTAAAATTGATTTGAAATGAACATCATTCAAATAACTGTACAAGTTTAATATTATTTTGTTTGATATTTGATTATTAATAAAGACATCATAAACCACAACTTTGAATTGATTTTAGGCATTTTGCTAATATCTCACCATTTCTGTATCTGTCAATATCCTGTAGGTACATATTCAGTAACAACTTAAAAGAGTGCAATAAATCACTCAACGCTCTCCTCTATAGCATATGAATGAATCATTTGATTATTTAAATCTCCACCAATCTGTCGATTAGTAAAATTATTCGATTATGTCCATCACTACCTATGATTACTAATACTTATTGGACTATGCAGAATAGAGATAGCATTACAGTTTCTTGTAATATCAACTGTGATATGTTACAAACAGCATTTCTACATTATTAATAAAAGGATAATGTTGATTTTTAACTCTGTTTAATATGAATAATATTAAGAAACTTTTTCAATTTATATTCCTTTTAGCACAATTGATGAATTATCTTATTGAAAACATGATTGATTACATAATTTAAAGTATTTACATTATAAACTTAAGACTAGCAGTTTAATTTAAAGATGATTATAAAAGTAACAACTAATAAGGAATTATACAGGTGAACTGCAAAATATTATAAAAATAACTTAGGCTTTCTCGTTAATTTCATTTTTCACTTTTTCTAAACCTGCAATTAATTTATCTACTTGTTCCAAATTCATTTCAAAATTTATAGTTTTTCGTGTGCTTTCATCTTGTTTTTTAAAACAATGTAAATCAACTTGAAGTAAGGGTTCTCTTAACGATGCTAGCTTTGAACTTCCCAATATCCATTTTAATTTCCAATCTATATTTTCTACTAGTGGTTTTCCACACTTCGATAGATTCTCTCTTATGATGGCTTGTAATATTTCTTCTTTTCTAATTTCATAACAATCTACAATACACTGTTGAGAATCTGGATTTAAATCTTGAACTTTTGGTACCAAGATGTTTTCTGCAGTACTTTGAGTATTTTCCCGGTATAAATTTTGAATAAATTTGATAGCGTTGTGGTAATCTTCATTTGTCCATTCGATATCGCTGCTATAGCTGTCAAAATTTGCGTGTTTACGCCCAATTAAATCGTCAACGCAGTCATGAAGAAACTTTAAATAGGTAAATATTTAATAAACAATTAATCTTATGAAAATATACTTTAAATACCTGTTGAAGTACGGGTGTATTAGTAATTTTTAAAAGGGAATTAGCCATGTAGACTAGATTTTATTGCAAGTTTTTGACAGTAACAACAAAACTTTATACCAACGTTATCGCCACCAACCTGACGAAAACAAATTCCTCGAAACAAAAGCAAGCGTTTTCCGTGTTTCATTAGCTAGGGGCGAAAGCTTAATAATCAAATAAGAAAATTTAATTTTAAAACTTAGTCTGCTTCTCAGCATGGCAGAATATCTAGCATCAATCTTCGGGACCGAAAAAGATAAGTATGTAATTATATAACCTAAATTTCAAAGTTATGACTTGTATACTTTCAGAGTAAACTGTTCGTTTTATTTTAAAATTGGGGCTTGTCGACATGGAGATCGATGCTCACGTATCCACAATAAACCGACGTTTTCACAAACTTGTCTTCTGCAAAATCTATATGTGAATCCTCAAAACTCTGCAAAGTCTGCTGATGGCAGTCACTGTAGGTGTCAGGTTAAAATATCCATGTTTACTTTTTTATAATCCTTTTTTTTTTTGTTTTTCATTTATAGTGGTTGCTAATGTGTCTGACGAAGAAATGCAAGAACATTATGACAATTTCTTTGAAGATGTTTTTGTTGAATGTGAAGACAAATATGGGGAAATCGAGGAAATGAATGTTTGTGATAATTTGGGAGACCATCTCGTTGGAAATGTTTACATCAAGGTATTTTTGAAATATTGCTAATGTAAGTAGTTGAGGTGTAATATTTATGCTTTATTTGCAGTTCAGACGTGAAGAAGATGCTGAGCGAGCTGTTAATGATTTAAATAATCGTTGGTTTGGTGGGCGCCCGGTCTATGCTGAATTAAGTCCTGTAACTGATTTTCGTGAAGCATGTTGTCGTCAGTATGAAATGGGAGAATGTACTCGCTCTGGATTCTGTAACTTCATGCATCTTAAACCAATTTCCCGAGAGTTAAGAAGGTTAGTAGAGTTTTCAGTAATAGCAACTTGAAGCTTTTTTAATTTATATTTTGTTTGATACAGATATTTATATTCCCGCCGTAAGCGTGGTGGCGCTGGAGTTGGTCCAGGCCGACGTTCAAGATCTCATTCTCCTCGTAGGAGGTCTCGATCAAGGGGGCGCAGTCGTTCTCCACGTCATCGTCGCAGTGGACGATATTAAACTTTGGCTTAATATAATTAATGCTAATACACTTTATTTTATCACTGTATTCATGGTTTGTGTTTGAAAAGCTACTCATGTAAGAGAAATACTTAGTTAATGGAGTTTGTTTAAACTTGTAGAATTAAGATAATAAATGTGAGTTTTGGTATAAATGAAAGGCTTATGTGCGTTTATTGTTTACAAAATCATCGTTCTATTATCTGTTTAAAATGGAACGTTTCACTATCACAACTACATGAGCCAGATGCTTATTGACATACCTGTCTAGTTACCAAGAAATGCTTAAACTTGCATAATTTAAAAATATTTATCTTTTCAACCAATCGGGCAAAAACTTTCTTTTTTTATTCAAAATATTCATAACAAACTAATTTCTAAATATTCAATTTCAGCTATTTGCTAAGGGAAGGTTATTCTTTATGTATACACGCAATTTCATTGAATTCCATAGAAAAGTTGGTTTACAGAGATACTACCTTAAAGGTATTATATAAAAGTATCAAGTATTCTATGGAATTTAATGAAATTGCGTGTACAGTGTGGTCCAATTTCAATGGGATTACATGGGTAACTTTCTTATTAGCGTAGATAAATGAAAACGGCTTAGGTACTCATGAGCTCTTTTTTTCATGCTTATTTTATTACCGTTGCCAGAAATAAGCTGCCGTCTTTTGTTTTTTTCCTAGAGAGAAAAAGTGAAAAATGGCCGATTTCTTCAATTTGTTGTAACTCCTTTATTTTCGAAGCTAGAATAAAATCATTTTAGCATTGTTCAGGTACTTTTTAACGTAGAATTCAATGCCGTCAGTCGTTGTTTTCTAGTCTTTTCTATAACTTCGCTGTAACTCCAAGTTGAATTTTTAAATGGACCATTCAAGAAATTCAACTTTAAGTTACTACCATGAAAAAAGAGGTCACGAGTACCTAAGCCGTTTTCATTTATCTGCGCTAATAAGAAAGTTGCCCATTTAATCCCATCGAAATTGGACCACACTGTACACGTAGAGAATAACCTTCTCTTAGCAAATAGCTGATATTGAAAATTTTAGCCCGTTTAATAGAGGAGATATTCGCTATCAAAGTTGGAACTTTTTACATGCTTTGAATGTACCGGAGATACTACCTTAATGTGAATTTATTATAGCACTGAATATAAACAGAAAAATTCTGTAACCAGTAGTAATGGTATAAATTAAAAAACTAAAGAAAAATAGGCACCATGCGGAAAATCTTATTTTGGTGTTTTGTGTTATTTCTGATGTATTACAACTGAGAAATTTTGACAAAAAAGTTGGATTCAAAAATTTCAGAATAATTCCACTTTACTTGATAACAGTTCATCTCATGGAAAAAGTACAAGAACTTATCTCTGTAAATAAAATATTATGTAAAGCCCAAGAATTCTGGATTTCTCCTAGTATTTGGATATTTTGGGTCTGCAATTTTTACAAAATTTTGGAAATTATAATCTAATCAAAAACATATGAATCGGTGACAGCAGTTGAGTTCAAAGCCGAAAATATTCTCAGGACTTCTACAAGCTCACTTTTTCTCACTTTTTAAAATAACCCACTATAAGTTACTATTTTATCACTAATTCCACTATTTTAGTTTGAGATGCGAGTTTTTAAAAATCTGTACGAATAAATTAATATTTTACTCATAATTAAATGCTGCTTTTAAAATATTGAATTTGTTTTACGAAAATCTTTGTCACAGCTATTCTCTGTTGAATTTGCATTCGAGTAAGAAGTATAATTATTATTATACTTAATTAAAGTAACTAATTAAACATGGATTTACCTAGTTTCACAGTACAGGAATGAATAAGCAAGCCAAAGTGGGATATGAGTAGGCAAGCTAGTTATATACTATGTTGTTGTTGATTGCCTATACAGGATGTTTCATTAATAATTGGAAATATTTTAACTGTAGAATCCTGAGCTCAAAATATTAAGATTTAACCCAAATCACTTAGATAAAATGTGGCTCCTTACTGAGTTACAGGGTGTTTTATTTAAAAATTTAAAAACTATTTGTACCCAATACTTTAAAACTATTTGACGTA
>VTPC01001449.1:26251-72036 GCA_011009095.1 Ignelater luminosus | reverse complement strand
AATAAAACACCCTGTAACTCAGTAAGGAGCCACATTTTATCTAAGTGATTTGGGTTAAATCTTAATATTTTAAGCTCAGGATTCTACAGTTAAAATATTTCCAATTATTAATGAAACATCCTGTATAGTTCCAACACGAAATCCGCGTTTCATTTTTCATTAGAAACTATGTTGGCATCCAATATAGTTCCAACCTAACTGTGCTACTAGGGTATGGTCAATTTGTCTTGTTACAGAGTAATCATGTCTTCAAAAGTTGTGTACAGATCCTTTGGGTGCATTGTGTAACGGGAAAAAGTCGAGAAAGAGGCCTAAAGCCCGTCACGGATGTCGGAAGATGTTCAAGCCCACAGCTCAAGTCGAAGACGGGGTGGTCCTAGCCAAACTTACCTTAACTAATAAGAAAAAGAAAGTTTATACAACCAAAAACTGAAGATTCTAGGGTTCCAATGGCTAGCCCACGCAGTTCCCCATGAGCTAACACCTTGTATAGGAAGTCAGTACAAGTCAACACCTTGTATGTAAAAACTTAAAAACCGTGTCCGGAGACTAAATTGTATTCTCCTAACTTATCATATTGGTTCCGCAACTTAAAATAAAATAAACTTTATAAATCTCCAGCTTCTCTCTCGTTTCTCAAAACTAAAAACAAAGCTTTAATCACAAAATCAAATATTATGCTGGTTGCGTTGTTACGGTACCTAAATAAGCTTATAAAACAAAAACAAACTCCAAAAACAAAAATAAGAACACAAAAGTTAAACTACCTGAGTTTATTATTATGCTTTGAAATCAAGTAAAAACATTAGTACAAAAAAACAGGTTCAAAATGGTATGGTTGAATAAAAAAATTATTACTTATAAACATTAAATAAAAGAATGACATTTGTTACATAAAAATTAGGTCTGAAGGACCCGTTAAACAAATGCGTTTAAAAATCGTTAAAACGCAAGACAGTTATTGATTGAAACCTCTCAAAGAAAACAAAATTAAACATGATTAAAACCATTATAAATTTAGAACATATGAAATTATTTCGATCAAAAAGAAAACAACCAAAAGATTATTATAAAATTTAAGCTACCTATTACTTTTCCTAGATTTTTCCGGAAAGGTTACATTATAGAGATACTTTTCCTATCATTAAAAGAAACCAAATATCAACGTTAAATACTCAAAGCATTTAAACAAAACAACATAAAAATACAAACAAATATATGTAACATAAGCAATTATTACTCTTACTCTAAATCTGGAGATCCTTTGAGTTCCAGCAACTTTTCCAAATAAAAAAAAATTGGGTTTACACTAAATTTAACGACGAGAAGGCATGGTTTCATTCACAATGAATTTTAGGCACTTAATTTCCACAAGCACAAAACTTTAATTTTCTTAATAACGAAGAGAATACCAGATCTCCCGATGGACACTAAAGATGGGATATGATGAAGATAGCGGAGTCGACGAACACCAAACCCATGAAGAAAATCAGGACTAAACAATTCCCAAATGACTGGCACGACACGGTTACTTCTTTACGCAATCCTTCTAACGAAGAGAGAGACGATGAACTTTTCGTTCATCTCCAAATACTAGTAACTATAGGTAACACCTTTCAGCTTATGAGTTTTAAGTTCGTCCGCTACAATGGAGCGTTAATATTCTAATCCTCTCTCTCTCTAATCCCCCCTCCTCCCGCATGGATTAACCCAAAATGCAAATTAATGCCCATAAACCATAAACCAAATAAAAAAACCAAAGCAAACTCATAGCTACTAAAATGTTGAAATTAACCGTGCGCCACACTTAAAGATAGAAACAAAACGCGAGAAGCGCCGGGTCCGCTTGGACTCCACCGGTGTTCACATTTCGACTCCACGAGGGACACACAAAATGAAACAAAGGAAGCAGTTTGACAAAATAAAGAAGCCAGTTGCACACTATATAAATTGGACAATGGAAAACTACCGTATATCATTTCTTTAATGTAGAACTATCTTTTGCCAGACATGAATTAGCACATTACAAACAATTTTTTTCTTGGAAATAAACTTAAATGTAAATAAGATTTCCTTGAATCGATAAGGACCGAAAAATATAACAAATGTTTAAAACAGCACAAGGCACGTTTCGGTAATAAAATAAAGTATCGGATTTCATTAATGAAAGAAGCATAAAACAATTTATTGAACCATTTTAATTCTTAACAACAGAACTCTAAAGAAAAATATCTGTTAGCAATATAAATATAAAATTCGTATTCCACTGTTTATAAACGGTGGGAGACGGATTTTGGCTATTTTTATAACCCCCTTAAATAGAGTATGTAAGCAGAAAAAAAAAATTAAATACTTAGTTATAGGGCTTTACATCTTGAGTATTTGTATCATTGATAAAATATGTAACTAATTAGAAAGTTTTGGTCGAGGAGACAGAAGCTTGCATAGATGGGGTTTTCTAGTCGGGCCTTTACGCGGCCCGAGTCAAAGCTCGGGTTTGGGTTGAGCCGGGCCGCTTCAGTTTAGAAACTTATTGAGATTTTCGGGTCTACGTCCGGTCAATTGGGCCATTGGGGCCTCTCGAACCGTTCGGTCTTATCGGGCCTGTATCGAGCTGTTGGAGTCTGTCGGATCTTTCGGCCCTGTTGGGTCATACGGGTTTGTTGGGTCTTTTGGACTTTTCGGCCCTTCGGGCCTGTTGGGCCTTTTCAACTTCTCGGGTTTTTTTTTGGGGCGCGTCAAGTTTACTTCTAGTCGGACCGGGCTGGGCAGGGCTCTACGAGGAGGTGCAAGGTCGTAGCTAGGATTGAATCGCGGATGGGATTTTCCTGAGCTCAATAAAGAAAACTATTTGTAACGAATAACACAATTATTAAAACAACAATTAGCGATTTCAAAGGATGTTTGAAACCTCAAAATCTCCTTTAGCTACGGCCTTGAAAAGGTACAAGATAAAGATTGAAAATAAGTTGTCAGTAATGCACTGTTGCCAGGTATGGAGATTTTTCCCCGAATTGGGAATTTTTGAACTTTGTGGGGAAATTAGCGAGGATAAATTACAAATTTTGAATAAATTTGCAACTTAGTCGTATTGTAATGAAATAATAATTTTTTTTGTTTGCTTTATTATTGTTGATAATAATCAAAGTTTTATTTCTGTTATTGGAGGTTTTGAAGTAAGTACAAAATTTTATAAGTAAACAAGTTTTCTGAGAGATCGTTAAAAATTTTTTCCATTTGTTGCATATTTTCCTGGATACATATTAGAGAAAAACCAAGGACCGTAAATGATATTGGTATGCTATGAAAGATAGGTTTCCCCATTAGCAGCCATTTGTAATAGAAAAGATTAAGGTTAGATTAAAATAGGTAATGTTATTTTCATTATTTTATGACAATTTATGTTGGAAGTCAGGAAATTGTTAAAAATAGTTTGCCGTGGCGGTAGTTTTGAACATGTCTTGAAGGTGCGTATTGATCGGTATTAGTCGGGCATTTGTGCCTAGGTTAAAATCAAGAAAGTTCTTAAATTGTGGTTTTAACAGTTCACCATAATCGTAAATAATAATGAGATTTGCACAATACGTTTTGAATAATCTTTGGTGATTATGGTTTTTTTTGATGAAAAACTTTTTTCTCTGATGTGGATACCTTTTGATTTTCATTCAGACAGTATAGAAATGTTCACTGTTTAGCTCACAACTTAATTATACTGAAGCAGAGTTAATTCACAATTGACCCAACAACAATCTCACCAATGGTTTTTAAAATAGTATTTAGATCTCCTATAAAAGATTCTCTAGTTACTCCCTTCTTTAAAAAATCGTATGTATAGTACATACGAAAGCAGATTTATATCGTTGAATTCTTAAAACAAACATTATGCAAAGTCAGCACTCACATTTACTTCAGCAATTAGCTTGAAATGACTCACATTACTGTTTCTCTATTTTTGTCTATGTGACTTCCTCCTTTTAAAATCTACTGACCTAGATTGTTTCCTCCAAAATCTACTACTTTATCTACTAAGTCTCTTGACATTTCTTCATTAATTACACATCTCTTCCAAACTTTTTCTAGATGCCTAAGTAGAAAATTAGTAACATCAAGAGAAATTAAATTTAGTAACTCTGTTCTTTGGGAGAAGAATATTACGTTACTGTCGCTTGACTTGACTTCATTGCTTGCATACTTCTTTTATTGCCTCGACTAATAGAAACGCCGACAAGAAGAACTATGAATATGGAGTTAGAGATTAGTTAAATTGGAAATTTTTGAATAAGTACTTTGTTCCAAACTAAGTCCAAACCAAGCTTTATATGTAAAAAGGGTCAAATATTGTTCTGGATGAAAATTAAATTGAAAATCTCGTCGGTCTGTTAAAGCGAAAGACAAAATGGTAGTAGAAGTTGATGTTTATGTTTAACAGAAACTTAGTATTGGCCAAGATTCTTTTGAAGACTTTGCCGATAGCGCTGAATAAGGAAATAAGTGATAAGACAGTTGCAGCCACTGATCCGATTCGTAAATGTTTACGTGGTAAAAACCGAGATAATAATGCCACTGACAAATAACAAACAAATATTCACAGATTTCTGAATTTTCTTAGCTTAACTGTTCGTTTATTGCACATTTTGATGTTAAACAAACTTGACAAGTTTGTTACAGCTGCTTCTCTAAAAGGATTACGTTTCTCGCTTTGCAAAGCCAGTTTTAAAAATTTAATTTTTAGAATTGTTCAAGTGTGCTACTATAAAAGTTTTAAATAATGCAATAAAAAGGTTTTGGCTAATTCCTCTTAATAATCGTTTTACAAATCAGGTAAAAAATCGACAGAAAATTAAACAATAAATCTAAATTAGGAATTTTATTTGTATTACTTTCATCGTATAAAAAAATGTTATTAAAGTTTTATTTAAATTAATTGCTTTCAGAAGATTTAGAGATTCTTTTTATTCACTATAATATTATAAAGCTTGTGACGATATCGATTTCAATTTATATAACGATTGCAATATTTCAGTTTAACGTCGTTATTATACAGCAACATCTAAATAATCGAAACCTGTCAATTTTACGCTTTTTGCTCCTATATTTCTTGTTTTTTATAAAAATAGTCAATCTGGAACAGTGATATTTGTGCAGTTACTTTTTTTCCCAAAGTAATCGATGAGGCGTATTGTTTTTAGAATAATTTAGAGTTCCTAAATGCTAACCATTATTGACAAATTCAGATGTTACATTGAAAGACTCTAGAATAGATAAATTCTTTATCTACTAACTTATTTAGATTGAGAATATTAAACGACTATAATAAATTAAAAGAAAATAAGGCAGATCAGAATTGGTTGACCATAAAGTAATAAGCAATGAAAGAAGCTTTTTGGACTTACGAGAAAAATGTAGGGATCGCGTGATGAATCTATTAATAGTATTAACGATGATTAATTGCTTGTAGCGGTGATAAGTTAGAAGCCTAGTTAGTTTACAATTAGGGTTCTTAGAATGTGTGAATTTTTATCAAGTGATGAACTTTTTTTGTGAAATATAAGAAATGCGTATTTAAAAATTTTCAGACTTTTCAATGGGAACATTGTGTGATTCAGCTTTTCTATAGGTACCTGATAGGGGTTCCCGAAAAGCTTGCAAAACTTTCTAAAAAGGTCACTTGGCACTATTTACTTTCCACTTATTCTCAAATCTGTTGTTGTTTATAGATTATGAAAACGAGATGTATATATTTTTCTGGGACCCTTAAAATATAAAAAGGAAAGAAAATGTTACTAAAAGATTTAGTGTCCAAAAACGAGTCCAAAAATCTGAAACCAACCATTTTCAAGATACAACGATTACTGAGTAACATACCCTGTCCTTACCAAGATATCGATTCAGAATGTGTGCCATGTTTAAAAAATGATGATGCTGTGCTCGAATCTTCGTTCCTACATTTTAAAGCTTTTGACGTGGTTATTGAAAATCAAATATTTTGTTAAAATAACTTATAATTGTTAACTTCAAGACCATCAAGTGGTCACCTTATCTAATAAGAAAAGAAAGGAACACGACATCTATCAATGTAAGGTCAACTAATTTATTCGTGATCACAGAAACGATAAATTACATTCATGGTGATTATATGATGAGAGAAACAGAATGTTTAGTCACCTCGTACGAGAAGTTTCTCCTTCTTTACCATGCTCACATTGCATCGATGCAGTTTCCCAGATTTGTTGACCATAATCAGAATTAGAATTCTCATCATCAATCTAAATGGAGTCAAAATGACTATACTTGCCGCACTAAACAGACAGAGTAATCACGTGCAATTCTCGCGATATTCCTTAAAAACAAAAAGGAAAAATTTCATCAAGTTGGCAAGTTGTCTACAGTGCGCCGTTTATGCCACTTGTCTTGTAGACAACTTGCCAATTTAAGAAAATTTTTCCTTTTCTGGGAATATCAGAAGAATTGCACATGATTACTCTACCTGTTCAGCGCGACAAGTATAATGTAGAGTGTGACTTTGCCAATATCATCGGTACTTTCTTCCAAATGAGACACATCTATTGCAAATGAATTGCTGCAGATTATTTTGCTGCAACGAGTGCAAATCGTACTACATTTCAATTCAGCTTTCTTGGAAGTACATTGCTGTTTAATTGCAACTCTTAATATGCAAGCAAGGTATCAGTCAGAAGTTAATCTGGTGCCGGCATTAGCATTAGTATTGATAATAGTTTTACTCATTTTTTAATATTGTAGTATTCGGAGATATATCTGCAGGGTATAATTTTTCTTGTTTGAGACTAACTTAACATAAACTAAAGTTTTTACCGCAAAATTGCACATCAGATCGTAAGCACGAAATAACGTATTTTATCACATTACGAGGAATACGCCAGAATTGATTTCTGATGTTTCACTGCAGGTGTAGGAAGGCCCAATGGCAAGTTATAACGAACTTTATTTCGTGCTATACACATCATGGACATAGACATTTTGTTTTGTGTTATGTACCTACTCTGAAGCGGAATGTATAAGATTCCGAATACGATAATCTACTACCAGTATATCTTCCATTTGAACAGGCGATTTACAAATATACGAGGGCGGTTCAGTAAGTACCCGTGTTTGACGACAGAAGGCGTCCCCGAGGGAAGTTGGTGTTATCATCGTGTGCTGCCATCTATCAAACGACGGTATAACAAATTGCAGACTGATTGATAGGTTAGTTTGGATTTGACAGCCATTTGAGTAAGACGTGTTTCGTGATTTTAGCTAAGATGGAAAAAGAGCAGTATCGTTCGGTAATTCGCTTTCTGTTTTTGGATGGGAAAAAATGCGAGGAGATAAAAGCAAAGTTGGATGCTGTTTATGGGGACACTTCGCCATCTATGACCACAGTTAGATATTGGTTCAACGAATTTAAACGTGGGCGAACATCCGTTTTTGATGAGGAGCGACCAGGACGCCCGGCAGACGTGGTTACCGAGGAAATCATTCAAAAAGTCCACGACATGATTCTCGCTGATCGACGAACGAAAGTGCGTGAAGTAGCAGAGGCCGTAGGTGTGTCGACCGGAACGGCAATTAATATTTTGCATGATAAGTTGGCGATGAAAAAATTGTCGGCGCGATGGTTGCCGCGATTGCTAACGGTGGACAACAAGCGGATGCGGCTGTTAACTTCGAAGCAGTGTTTGGAGCAATTTAAGCGAAATCCAAAGGAGTTTTTGCGTCGAGTTGTCACCGTTGATGAAACCTGGATTCATCATTACACACCAGAAACTAAGAAACAATCAAAACAATGGATTTCTCCCGGTGAATCTGCTCCAAAGAAGGCGAAGATGGTTCCATCGGCCGGAAAGGTCATGGCGACGATTTTTTGGGATGCGAACGGCGTCATCCTCATGGAGTTTTTAGAAAAAGGAAGAACGATCACTGGACAATACTACAGTGAGTTATTAGACAGCTTCGACAAAAAATTGAAGGAGACACGGCCGCATTTGGCGAAAAAGAAGGTGCTGTTTCACCACGATAACGCACCAGCACATTCATCCGGAGTTGTCGCCGCCAAACTGCATGAATTGCGTTATGAATTGCTGCCGCACCCCCCGTATTCACCCGATCTGGCTCCCTGCGACTTTTTCTTGTTTCCTAACATGAAGAAATGGCTCGCGGGAAAAAAATTTAGCTCAAACGAGGAAGTCATCGCCGAGATAGAGGCGTATTTTGGAGAGTTCGACAAATCCTATTTTTTGGAGGGGTTAAAAAAATGGCAGGAACGTTGGGAGAAGTGTATATTTCTAAAAGGAGACTATGTTAAAAAATAAAAAAAAAATTTTTGAAAAAAATTGTGTCTTCATTTCTAACACGGGTACTTATTGAACCGCCCTCGTATATATTTGTTTCGATATTGTAATACTTAGATGTCGACAGTTTGCTCCACAGGCGATAAATTGATATGGACCTCTCATAGCGTATATTTCATATACTTTGTTTACAAGCCAACAACGTCAAAGGCGAGGTGCGGTCAAGAGGGAGAAGAAGGTAGCTAGAGGGCATATGGTGGACGTAAGTAAGGTTAGTTACACCATAAGCGCAATGCTACGCTAGAAGGAAAGGTCACAGAATATCGTAGTCAACACGCAGTCATTTGCTTAGTCTGTGACCTGTTGTTAAAGGACGGAAAAATGTAAATAAATTAATCCATTTCAATTTATCATCTATGGTTTGCTCAAATACAAGAACATGAAATTAGACCTTCTTATGTCTGTGCTATATTCTGGTCAATTCTGACGTCATTATACCGTTCCTTGCAATTCATTTAGTAGAAATAATATACGAAAACAAGTAACAGAATTAGCAAGCTTCTATTACTTATGATAACCTGACCGTTTTAAAAACATTTGCTACCACTCGACCGACGTGTATTTGCGGATGATTGTCAGGTAAGCAAGCATAAAGTAAATAAAAGTAAAAATGCTGCCAGACTGTTTAGGAGCTACTCTCCTCTTCATTCTTAATTGATGATTATTAGTGGATGCGTGTCTGAGAATTACAAGCGAAAGCAACCTCAGTTTTGCCTTGGTGTTGGAATGGTAAATGGTACGACAAATACGACGCAAACAACCACGCATCCCCAACTGCTGATGGTGGTCTTGGAGTAGTAGAGTGTAGCAGTGGTGATTAGGTATACAGGGTGTCCCTAAATTGCATTAAAAGCTTTAGGTAGCCGCCTTCCTTAATCAATTGTGATGACAAAACTTCAAACGCGAACTATCTAACGCACTTAGTTTTTTTTACACGAGCCAAAAAAAGAAACATAAACTTGGTAACGCTGCTTAGTCCCTGAAAGTGGCGTAACCTTTACAGCCAAAAGTGGCGACGAATCAAACATTTGATCGCAATAATAAAATTAAATCAGGCTAGCTATAGAAATAATTTAAATTTAAAGCAATCTAAAGTAAACTCGTCTAAAAAATCACATTTATAAAAAAACTGCATTTTTAAAAATTAATTATTTATTTGTAGTTGAAATCTAAATAGCAGTGGTACCTGTACGTTTTATAACAATAAAATGTATTTTAACTTAAATAATAGCACGTGCTTTAAACGTCTTCTTCTAAATCGGCATTTCTGACTGATCATGGCCTACCTCCATTGAAATTATGAATTGACATAATATTTCTAAGCCTTTGGTGTGCATTTCGAATAACGTTATGACTTGGATGGTGTCTGTTTGGAAAACGTTCTGCATAAAGTCTGGTAGCTTCATTGTAATTTCCATTACATTGCCCAAGAAACAGAATCATGTCGGTATACTCATGTATTGCATACTCCATGACAAAAACTAAAGAAAAACTAAACTATAAAACTGAAATGCAAAAACTAGAATTAATACATACCAGAAAAAAACGGGAACTGCAAGTCAGTAAACAGAAACAGAACGGAATAAAAATTTTAACAAAAATAAATAGTCAACAAACAACAATAACGCAAACAACGGAAACGGAATAGAAAATATTTAAGGAAAAACTCAACAACAAACAGCAAATGTGCAAGAATAACTCAAATTACAAAATGTATGTGTAACGCCAGCTAACCACAAATGTCAAAATGTAACAGATGAATTATGATGTAAACAACTGTTCATCCAAGTAAACAGTGTTTGCGTGGTTGCCGCATCTATTTTTACTAAATCTGTTATTTTAACACCCTCTGTACAAAGAAAACGGTAATAGTTAATGCATTCATAGTGGTAATTTTTTCTTTTAATAAGTTCACCTATTGAATGGATAAATGTTCCGTTAGATTTAATTGCCCGATGTCTTGTAATTTAATGTTAAATGTGTTAACTTCTTCATCGTCGTACAAGAAAACTAAGCGACTAGGGAAAATTCTGGTTGCAGATTTGAGTTCAGGCCTCACAAAAGAAGACGTCTATCTGAAGCTTTTAATGCAATTTAGGGACACCCTGTATACACTGTATATTATACAGGGTCGCAGTTTGAAAAGTTTCAATGGGCCGTTTTTTTTAAATAAGAAATATCAAAAAAATGCTCAAAACCGCTTCGGTAGTATGCAAGGGGATCCAAAGTAACCCCACAAATATGGCGCCGCAACGAATTTCATCAAACAAGCCTAATATTTTTCGAATACTTTCACAGCATTGTTCAGTTTGCTGTTGTAATCCAGCAACATTTGCCATCGGTTTTGCATATACCAACCCTAGTCGCACAATAAGATAGGAACTGCATAGGTTGCCGAGTCCGTTACGACTAGGGAATGAAACGCTAATTCTGGGTCTAAACTGTGTAGGCATCGTGGTCAGATCTGGTGTAGAGAGAGAGAGAGAGAGAATCAACGCAAATGCCACCGTAGGTCGCTGCCATTTAGGAAATCTAATTCCTCTATGGCTGGTGAATTTGGAAAAATGGGTAGTCGTCGACATCATGTCAGGCACCAAGCAGTCCGCACGCCCATCAACGGCGATGGTGTTCTGGTGGCGACGGTGGAGTAGGCCGGGAGCAGGGTCCTCCAGAATCCCCGCGGATGCCGGTGACCCATTTTGGAGTGGAATGCCCAAGGACAGCCAGCGAGCCGTCACACAGTGACGACGATTTTGGAACGCGATGCGGCGGTTATTTTCAGAACGGTGTTGGTATTGTGTAGTGAGGGGTGTGAGAGTGTGTATATGTTAGAGTGGTGATGTGTGGGTGTCTAGGTGTGTATAGTGTGCCGTGGACTGATGCAGAAATTGTTCCGGCATTTGTCTTCACCACTAGGGAAACCACGGAAAACCCTAGTGAGAACAGTGTGGTGTCTGTGCTACCTGCAACAGAGGAAAAAAAGAGCAGTATCTTGGTTATCAAATAGCAAAGGGTATGGAACACAGGGGGGGGGGTGTTTGGCAGTTTAGGTTATCTGAGGGCGACTGGAGTGGAGTCGAGTAGGTCCTCCAGAACTGGAGTTAGAGAGGTGGCGTTGCCAAGGTAGATTGCGGGGGGAAACGTAAATTTGTAGGTGACATGTCGGGGCTGGTGGCCAGCAGGCGTGGCGAGAATTTCGAGTTGGGGGAGCCGATTAAGGTCTATGGCACGATGAACATATCGACCCTGAAGGGACTCGAGCCGCGCGTCTATAGGAGGAAGGCCGGCCAGATCGCAAACCTCCCCGGAGGGGTGGAAACGATCAAGACCAAGCATCCGTCGACAGAGACGCCTCTCTTTCTGAAGAAGGCGTTTTTTTTGATAGGGTTTGAGGGCGCAGAAGCAGGGATGGCTAAAGTCGATGAGGGGCCGGATGAAGGTTTTGTAGGTGTGGATGAGGGTCTTCGGGTGGCAGCCCCGGAAGTTGCCGTGGAGCACGGAGAGAATGGAGACGCGGTGCTGTACGGCGTTAAGACTCCTGCCCAGCTCGGCGCTCCAGTGAAAGGTGTGGGTGAAAGTGCAACCCAGGTATTGAACCGAGGGGGAGAGGCGAAGACGGGAACCCCAAAGGTCCAGTCGAACATCTCTTTCTTGAAAGTGGGGACTGACGGTTTTAAAGGGGTGTCGAAATAGGATTGCCTGCGATTTGTCGGGGTTGGGTTTGAGACGCCAGAGTCGGAACCAGTCCTGTAGCCGAGCGAGGGCTCGAGCAAGGTGGCGGCTCGCGGTCCTGGCGTTGAAGCCACTGGCCCAGAGGGCAGTATTGTCGGCGTACTGGGTGATACGGACCGTGGAGGAATGAATGTTGGGTGCCGGTTGGGGCTCAGGTCTGGGTATGTCATGACAGTAGAGAATGAAGACGATCGGGGAGGATCTGGTGTAGGAACCGTTTAGCATCTATATGGCATAGCATAGCATAGCACATACAGTTTCCGTGCCGTACAAAGCAAAGTTAAGCTTGTCAACAGATGGCGTTGTTGCAAGTTCGAATTTACATTGGCATTCCTACATAGGAACTGTATGGCTAAGCGGAATTGATTTAATACAGTTAAATAACTTTAGTATTGCATTAATTAATTATTGAGTTAATTGACAGATTTAATTAATATTTTGTTCTATAAACTTACCTATATCTTATTAAGCTTTTATTTTTGGTTTGATTACTTACAAATAAATTTTTATTTCTATTAAATCTGTAATTTACATCTAGTAGAAAAGAAAAGATAAATTAAGACAACATAAATTAAATATTTTATTAGAGAATATACATAACACATGTACAACATAAAATATTTAAAAATTAACAAACCATACTACTTACTAATAATTAAGCTTCACGTATTTACTCTTATGTACGCACATATGTATCTAAATGTAAGTTTATGCAGTTTTAAAACGCAGGTTGAGTTGGGTTTTTCCAGATAGATTATAATACTGATTTGCAAAAAATCAGAACACTCAAACATTTATAATTTTTATTTGTTAAATTTCTATCGTTAGAAACCTATTTAATTATTAAAATTTCGTTGTTAAATTCGTCCTACGTACTATTTGTTTCTCTTTTATACCTAAACTTGATATGAATTTATACATTACATATCTCCAAGTTTCACTGCAAACCACTAACATTTCCGGGGTGTTCGGATTTTTTCAACGCAGTATAGATTGTGTCCTTTTTTGTTTAAATACAACACGCACCAGATTCTAAACTTGAAACTCAAACGATTTTTCTAACAATTTGTCAAGATACCAATATCACTGCACTCACCACTGGTTTAAGCATCTCTCGGTCTGTGGTCGCCTTAAATAAATCTCCCATGAACCATATCTGAAATAAAATTATTAAAAGCTTTTAAAAACTTAGTGATGAGTAGTGTTATTAATATACAATATTCGCATTGTTAAATGAACAATCACAAAGCAACTGCTACGTATTTTTATGAATTTAAGCATTAAAAATAAAAATAATATTCATAATATTCCAAAACACAACTTACCTCTATGAAGATTTAAATCTGTCTGAAAACATTTTATCCCTCAGTGTCTTTATCCAAGGTCGCTATCCATTTACCTGTTTCTAACGGTTTTTCTCCAGCATAAGATCAATAGAAGTGTAAATTTTTTTTAAATTATGAAAATGAACAACAAAAACCCGCATATAACAGACACATAGCTAAAGGGGTCTAAATGTGACACATCACTGTGTTTTTGCCCCCCCCCCCCCAGACGATAATAATAATTATTCGGATTTAAATTCATACTTAAATCATTAACTGATCAATTTAAAAGTTATAGAAAAACGTAGTTGACTAGATTTTTATTGCTTTACTGCTTTCTCTTTTACCTCTGTCCCATTTAAATTGCAATATTAGCCCTACTGTCAAATGGCAACACATTTTTCCTTTTTTTTATTAGACGAGATAGATTATATCACTCATTTTAAATTTTTTTATAGAATTCTCGGTAGTGTACGAAACTTCACAATTTTTTGAATGTTTGCAGCAATTTGCAGTTAGGTCAGTAAGTTTTATGACAGGAAAGAAGGTTAAAAGGAACCGGCTGGCAATAACTACCTGCTCGAAAATGCAAAAGAATTTGGCAAATCATAAACATAATCACATTTGTCTTTATTTAAAAAGATATATCGTGTTGCCGTCAGTAACCTGTAATTAATAATTTGCCATTACCATTTCTACTTAAAAATCACAATAATTTAGTACAATAATGGAATTACGTTAAAAATTTATGTATTTCTTATTTGTTACTTATCCGATAAATAGTCCAGGTAAAGAGTGTATTTTTTTAATTATTTTTAACTCTGGGTACAAGCTTGTCAGATAAAATTAACACCTAGCGTAAAAAATT
The DNA here is from genome assembly GCA_011009095.1 of Ignelater luminosus. Taxonomy (NCBI): domain Eukaryota; kingdom Metazoa; phylum Arthropoda; class Insecta; order Coleoptera; family Elateridae; genus Ignelater; species Ignelater luminosus. The sequence goes on along the minus strand of VTPC01001449.1, from coordinate 57,739 downwards.
AGAAATCTATGAAAAATACATAAATTCTTAGAGATTGTAATCTAGTTTTGGTATAATTAATAAAATCGATATTTACATTGAAATGTTTTATCTGCATCTCTCTTACCCCTATAAGCTTTAAATAGTGGTAATACATTGTTTAATTAGTTTTTGCATAAACAAATCAGTCGAGCTTTAAATGAAAAATGCGATACTTTATTATCGATTAAAGTAAGGCAAGAACTTTTGTTTCTTGGGAAATTAAATTTATAATAATAACAGGAATTAAATTGATATGAACAAACACTTTAAAATATTTCATTTTACTTTGTGTCATAACTTAACTATGAATAAAGATGCTTCAATTTTTATTGGTGTTTTGATTTAGATTAATAAATATTATTTCAGCAACTTTTTTAAAAGTCCTCCTTTGTTAGTAATTTGCTTTTGATAGGATTTAAGCTTTTGAGTCGGTGCCTTTTTTTGCGCATTGTACATATTATAATTCTTTAGTTATTATTGCAACTTCAAAAACAGAAACAGTATTAAGAACTTAACAAACAAGCATCTTAAGATTAGTTTTCATATTGACAAGCTATATAGTTCCTATATCGTCAAGTTAATATGCATACTAATGTTGTTTTAAGAGTTATTAACCGTATAGTAACGCTACAGTCATCCTAACATTAGATTCTGTATTGGAAATCGACGCATTTCCTATATGGTCGAGACAGCGCTAATACTGAGTTGTTCTGAGGATACCGTACGATACCGTATATGCGTCTAGCTAACTAAGTTGGTCTCGACCGAACAGTTACCGCATAGGACCTGGACAGATTTCTTTGTGCTGGTTTTAGCACGAGTAACTGCATAGTTTCTGTAAGGTTCCTGGACGGTTCCGACTTTTGTGCTGCTAGGGAAGCGTTTAAGACAGTCCGGAATACAAACATCCTAACAGGACCTTTAGACGTTTTTCTAAGAACTCCCTAACAGCAAGAATAAAATGTGACCATTTTGCATAAACGACATACGTTAAGTCTCTGACCTAAAGATACATTTTATTCTGACATGGCAATTCAACAATGCTTCTGTTTCATGGTTTACTTGACTGAACGATTTAAAATCATTGTATCTTAAAATCGGTTGGTTTTCAGACCTATGTTAATAAAGACTTTTTAACTTGCTTTTAGTCCTACTTATACTTTCTTAAAATATTATTCTCTTTGTTTAAAACCTCCTATATTCTTTGGATGCCTTCTGTCTTACTCATAACTGTACGAGATCAACCAAACCTGTCTGTTGCAAACATGTAGAGCTGCCACCGACACAGGATGCTGCATGTACCATGTCTTCCGCGCGTATCACCAAGTTCAGACATGGATGAGCGAAATGGAAAACCCTCTGGACTGGGGATGGAGGAAGAATAGTAAAAGACTTGTTCCTATTAAAACCAACAGGGATCCAGTTCCTCAATCAATTTCGACTTTTATTTCCTGTCACTGCAAGAAAGGATGCACTAAGGCCTGCAGCTGTAAAAAGGCTGGATTCAAGTGTTCTGGGCAAACTTGTGAAAATACAGCGGACATCATCATCAGCAATTGATGAAAATGAAGAAGACAATCCAACTGAGCTGTTAATGGAAAAAGGCAATGGTTTCAGCAGGACGGCGCAATGAGCCATTCAGCCAGATGCTCTTTAGCCTTGCTTCATGAACATTTTGAAACGAGAATAATTTCTCGTAGAACAAACTTCGAGCACCCTTCTCATTCACCTGATCTGACGCCACCTGATGCATATATTTGGGGTATGCTAAAGGAATCAGTATTTCGATCAGAAGCTCCACCAGCAAATATTGGAGAATTACGGCGAAAGATAATAACCTATTTTCAGCAACTGCAGCAACCACTCTTTATAAATATGTTAGATAATTTGCAAAATCGTTATGAAGCTTGTTTGCGCCGCAAAGGTGCACATTTTGAACAGTTAAATTATATACAGGGTGAGTTTTTTCCGATGTTTAGTATAAGGATCTCGAAAATTAGCGGAAATAGAAAGACGATTAAATGGGGAAAGAATTGCAGTTTTACGAGCTTAATTTAATGAGCTTCTTGTTTTTTTTAGAAAAAATGCATGGCTAACTAGATATGTTGCAAAAATAGTTTTTTTGTTATTTTGTCCAGTGGCTATAGCTCTGATATTATTGACTTTAGAAAAAATGTATAAAGGAAAAAGTTGTAGGTAATTATGTGCTTAATAAACAGTCAACCAAATTTTTTATTTATGCTATAATTTTTGAGTTATGACACAAGCTTGTATTTTTTCTAATGGAAACCATAGTCGGCCATGACTTTATAAAAAAGGCCCTTTTCAACGTTGCTAACGATATACCACTTGACATAGTTAGTTTTAGAAATAAATAAATTCTGGTCTTTTTTTCTTTTCATTTTCGAACTGTTCAAGTAGTGCGCTGTGGAAACAATTGATAGATGTGCGTCGCGTTTAATAATAAAATTTAAGTTAGTTATTAAAATTTTTCTTTTAATTTCCAAATTATAAACATAATTATTTTGGTGTGAAATGTTTATTCCGTTGGAGTTACAATTTTAAATAAAAATATTTCTGGGAAACTCATAAACAGGGAATGACAAACGATAATTTAAGAAACAATAAAAGAAACTAGGATATAAATAAAGTAGTACCATAACAACGTAATTGAAGTAAGTAAAGTGTTTCGGGTAAGTGAACAAAGCAGATTTAGATAAAAATAGGTACTTCACTCATAGATGTAGCTAAAAACTAAAAATGCTGTGGAAACAATTAACAGATGCTAACAATTACCTATTGACAGGTGCAAATTATTTAGTTTCTAATTAATGTTGATTTTGGTTTCGTAAATCATCAATATGAATTTTTCTAATCGAGAAAAGCGTGATATGATTGAGTGTTACATTTTGTGTCATAAAAATGAAAAGATAGGATACATCAAAAGTTATACGACACAGTAAATGACCTTAGAGAAGTTGTACTAGAAGCTTTTGCTAATATTGATGTACGTTCCGTTAGAAAAGCAACAAATTTGGTTTTAAAAATGTGTAACTTGTACATTGATCATAATGTTGAACTTTTTGAACATGTTTAGTCTTAAACACTTTACTTACTTTCTAATTTCCTTTATTGTTTCTTAATTTATCGTTTGTCATTCTCCGTTAATTGGTTTCTCAGAAATAATTTTTGCGTTTATAATTTCGAAATTAAAATAAAAATTTTAATAACTAACTTGAATTCTATTATTAGACGCGATGCGCGTCTATCAATTGTTTCCACAGCGAACTACTTGAACAGTTCAAAAATGAAAATAAAAACAAGGCCATAATTTATTTATTTATAAAAATAACTGTGTCAAGTGGTATATCATTAGAAAAAACACAAGTTTGTGTCAACTCAAAAATCATAGCTTAAATAAAAAATTTGGTTAGATTGTATTATTAAGCACCTAATTACCTACAACTTTTTCCTTTATACATTTTTTCTATAAATATTCTAAAATAACAAAAAATCATTTTTGCGAGATATCTAGTTAACCATGCATTTTTTCCAAAAAACAGAAAGCTCATTAAATTGAGCTTAAAAAACTGCAATTCTTTCCCCATTTAATCGTCTCTCTACCCCTGCTAGTTTCCGAGATCCCCATACTAAACATCGGAAAAAACTCACCCTATATATTGGAAAATAAATACAATTTTCATTTTCGGCACTGTTTATATTAGCGAATACTGTATGTCTCTATTCCCTGGACTATTCTGGACAACTTCAATTTTTATTTTGATCAACAAGCAGTGGCATTTATAAAATGGAATAAAAATATGTCTGTATAACTATAGTGATTCTGCTAAATGACTAAAGTTACTTTTAGATAGAACAAGGAAAGAAAAAATAAGATATTTTACGAACTGATTTTATAAAATGATGTAACCGATGCAAATGAGAAGGAAGTAGAAATGATATTGGCTTTCCAACTGCTTGAAATAGATAGTTATTGGGGTGTATGTTCTAGGTGGCTGTAGATTCTTCAGTACAGAGTATCTTATTAGAGAGAGAGAAACATTGTTTGATTAAGTGAGAAAAGTTAAACAATGATGGTAGTAAAACGTTTCCTGTACAAAAGAAATCCATTTGGTTATTGCAGAAAACGTAATGTCACCAGTGATGCGTCGTCCATAGTGGCTGCAAATTACCACCGTTTCAAACAATAAACTGTAGACGAATCATTATTGCCAGTGACTGAGAAGAACACCGGACATTTAAGAAAAAAGACTCTCTTTAGTTTTTCTTCTGTTGTAAAATTTCTATCTGAAACAAGGGTATACGTGAAATTTAATTTTAAATCTTTTTTTGTGAGACGTGTTTTATTAGACCATTCTTAAGCTAAATTAAAAGAAGTTTTACTGCAGTTTCTAATTATTTCTAGTAGTGGTACTTAATGCGCTAAATAAACAATCATTAATTATTCCACTGCCTTTAATGCAAATGTGTGAAATCAAGATAGGTTAGTTCTGTACTCAAAATATTGAACTGGAATTCCTGTAACTTAAGCCGCAGACTAAATAAATAAAAAAAAAACTTCAAAACTTATAATCTTTATTATGGTATGATGCCATTGTAAGCAATTTTTCTGAAAACATATGAGGTATACACTAGCCGTTCTCAAAACGCGGAAATCCATCTCTTTAAAATTAAAAATGTTATCAATGAACATCTTTAGGCATCAGCAGTTACTCATTAAATCTTTTTCTCTTTTCTTTTCTGTTTCGATTATACCTTGTAGATAATGATCCCAATGTTTCCATATATCTTTTATACTAAATGCGCATTAATTATTAATTTACTGTGCTAGTAAGCTGTGATGTACTTGAAATTCTCGATTTTCACAATTTTTCCATTCTTAAAGAAAAAGTATGATTACATGAGCACAATATCAATTGTTTTATGTTTTGTAAATCAGATAATGCAAACTAAATAACTCACAATGACTTATTAGGAAACTTTTATAAAATTTTCTTCATAATGTACTTTTTATAAATGTAGATATGACTGTTTCCATGACAGTCAACCTAAAATTTAAAATAAATGAATAATTTACCTTCAAACGCATTTTTCTCAAAGCACTAATACAATGCAATGAAAACAACTAACAATAAAATAATAGAAGGTAGTATTAGCAATTGTTTCACAGTGTTTTCTCATTTCACAGTCGACTTGATTGTATTGTTGTTTCTATAAATTGCTGTTGTTAAAACTTTTGTTACCCATAAAATTTGTTTAGAATTTTCCCAACTTCTTTAATTTAGCTTAAAGGATGAGAAAAGAAATGTTCGGGTATTATTCATATCGTTGTAATTTAATCGTTTTGTATTCTAATCTACCCCTCAAAATTGGAAGTTAATGGTTCTTGATTATACGAGGTGAAGAATTATGCAAATGCAACCCTTACACATCTAATTGCACTTCTCAGAGTCTATTTGTATTTGCGATCCTCTTTAGTTCTGTTGTTTGTGGGGACTAAAGAGTATCCCAGTTAAATATTTATGCACATGAATAATCATGAAAATTAAAGCGTTTATCTTCCTTATATCTGGCAGTATTATTACCATTTTAATGTGTAGGAAAAAAATTAAAGTGAATCTCGTTTTAATGTCTACATTAAAGGGGTGGAACTCGGGGTGGTTAATAGATACATCTAAATTGCAAAGATACAACTTCCAAGTTTGTCAGTTTCTTATTGGAATACTTTAGAAGTTACTTGGATACATTAACTTACTCAAATTTATGTGAAATTCTAATTTCTTTGCTTATGCAAAAGTAGCTTTCTATTAGTTCCTTTTTTGTGTTTTCTAGACGAGAGAAAAACCAGATATTGATTAAGAAGCAATTTAATTATTGAATCGTAAATGTTTGTTTAGATTGAAAAGAACAGTGAGTAAATTTTAATATATTCTGGTATGCATCCTGTCACTTAGATTGTGTTTGTCCAACCTTCAAATAAGTCCGTTTCCCCCTGCAATATCAGTCATTGGGGCCCCCTTTTATTTGTCGCAGCCCTGCCTGGTATCCCTCTCGTGTGTCAAACATTATCAGGAGCTTGCAGAGTTTAATATGGTAATGTGTCTGTGCCACACCGCTAATATGTATTTATGATCTTATCTACGGCCAAAATCCATGATGATCTTTGCAATATTGCGAATTGCAATCAGGATTATTAGGGCTAACATACGGATCGTAGTTAAATTTACATTTCCTTTGTTTTCATGCAGATGTGCCCGAGCATCCTTCGTTAACCGATGTTATTAACGCATCTGTGCGTACAGTTGTATACAGTTGCTCGTCTAATTAGATAACTCGCCCTTTGTTTTAAGGACGGGGTTATCCAGAAATCTTGAAACGTAACGTTTAAGATATGCCTACCTTATGTTTCATTCGTTTATTAATAATGTAATCCCGACAGAAACTGAACATTTTCTTAGAGAGTACGACAACCCCTGAAGTTGACTTGTTTGTCCTTAGGGAAAATGTTCCCAAGTGCAGTTCTGAAAATTATATTCAGAGACGCAACTAAAAGGCTCACTTTTTTTTTCAAATAAATGATATTTTCTACATTCGTTATAAACGTTATATCTTCCACGTCTGTTTCAGTTTCTGTCTTTAATAAAAGAATTTAAAATTTTCAGATGTTTGAAGGAATTTAAATAATTTTTCAAGCGAAGAAGTCGCCTTTCATAGAAAATACAATGTGTCCAAAACTAGGGAAGCAACGGAATGTTTAATGGCAGGGATGTTCATGAATGTGTACTTTAATGTCAGCAATATTTAGTCCCGATTAAACATTAGAGGATAGGGGTTTATCAATGAGCGTCCTGTTTCCGTCAATTACAGTAATATTCTGGACTTTCTTGTCAGTATTATAACTGGTATGATTAAATTAATCTGATTTTAATTTAATAATACGTCAGTAATAATTTTGTTTTTAATAGCAATCCTTGTTTATTAATTTTATTGGCGGATGACTACATTCCATAAAACTTCAGCGAATAAGGTTTGAATGGCCATTTCTAGCTTTTCTCAAATTTTATTTTTTGATACTAACATATAAAATAAAAAGAATGTGTTTCGGAAACGAATCAAAAAGTTTAAGGCAGATCCCTTGATCGTAAATTTGAAAATGCTCCTATAAATTGTAATAGTATTAACTTTATATTGACAGTGAGAAATTGCTCTAACGATGAGTGTATTACAACTTTAAGTGTCTAGACGTCTTTGAACTTTTATACTTAATTTTTATTTCGTGAGACTTAATTTTATTATACCCGGTGTAAATCAACTGTTTGAAATTGTTATTATTATGTTTAGATAAAATCAATTTAACTCTCATTGTTTTATTTATTTTAAAAAATGTATTTGATGTAGACTCAGCATTTCTTATATTTACAAGAAATGGCTATCTGGCTACCTCTGTTAGCGATACATAACAGATTGGGGAACTAACCAAAAATACTGTTAATTCTAGTCGAGAATATGCCCTCGCTTGAGCAGTTTTACTACAATAATTATTTTGAATCCTCCTTTCCTCGCGACTCAACTAAACCTTACAAATTAATGCTTTTTCAACCAATATTTCCAGACAAGTTAAAAAACGCTTTGTTATCGGAAACCTTACCAAACGAGCTTTAAAATTTTGAATTTGCCGGTAGGTTGTAGTAAACGATATTTTAACTGGGTTTATTTCAAAAAAGGCTGCTTGGAAGAACGAGGTGCTTTTAAAAACTACGACACCATTAATACAGACTTAAACTCGAATTATCCTCAGTTTGAAGTTACAAACTAAAAATGTTAAAGTTTCTTCAAAATGTCCTAGCATGCTTTTAACTTCCTTCTGTATCTTTCTATTTAAATTGAATTGAATGTTGACCATGATCGATTATCAACTAAGAAAGTTATCTATTTGGTTAATAAACTACAAGAGAACAAACTGATTCTGGTTGCAACTGAATGTTGTCAAAATCATGATGTTAATCGAGACCGGAGGTATTCCAACTCGCGATAGGAATTTTTAACGTACACGAGATTTACTGATTTATAGAGAAAACTTGCAATAAATGTCAAAAGTGTCAATGTCAGTGTTGGTGCCAGAAAAATTCATTTTCTACCAATACAGAAGTTTAATAAATTCTCTCTAGAACACCATTCAGACGGTCCTTTTCAGGACTTCGCCATTGCCTAAAATCCAAATCTTTATATATTTGCAGTAATACGTATAATATAAAATATCAAAGATGTCAAAATCAAAACAACAATACTGAAGATTTAAAAGAAACAATCGGAGAAATATTCAAAACGGAAATGAAAGTTATGGCAGATAAAATTCTAAGTAATGAAGTACATGAGTGCAAAGAGTCAGCAAAATTTAATAATGAAATAATGGATAAGTGCAACATTACATTAAAAGAAATCAAAAAAAAATTAAAAAAATTAAGAGAAGAGAATCAAATTCTAAAAGAAAGAAATAAGAAACTGGAGAAAGAAATTAGAGAAATTAAAATATCTGTAGAGCAAGACAGACAATATTCCAGAAATAAAAATGCCATCACAAGCGGTATTCCAGAAGCTTGTCAAGAAAACATTAATACACTTGTAAAACATATTGGAAAAATTATGGATTTGGACATCACTGATAAAGATATAGATACTGCACAAAGAATCAACACGTTTAATAAAAAAGAAAATAGACCAAGAGTAGTGCAATTTACTAATAAAATGAAAAGAGATCAGTTTATAGAAAAATACAAATCCAGAAAACCAAAAGTAAACAATTTATTTCCTGAATTACATGCAACACCCATATATGTAAATGAACACCTTACACAGTATTATAAAGGACTGTGGTCAGAAGCAAAAAAGTTACAAAAGGAAAAATTATACAAATTTGTATGGTTTAAAAATGGAAAACTTTGGATAAAGAAAGAAGAAAATAAACCAGCTATTTTGATCAATAGTGAAGAGGACTTAAACAAATTGTAAAAGACTTGTGTATATTAGGTTACATTATCAATTAGTTCTAATTATTTAATTTAAACATTTTTATATAGACTTTTATTTCTAACAGTGAAGAAGATTAACCCAATCATGAATGAAAGTATGAAAGAAACTGTTCTAGAAAATTTACAGATATGGAAAACACACAATGTGGAAATCTCAACAAAATTAAAATTTAATATAATTCATGTAAATATACGCAGCTTGAAAAAGCATTGGGTTGAATTTGAGACAATTATAAAAGATAATTTAGGATTTATAGATATAATAGTTCTTACAGAAATTGGAATTAAGCAAGAAGAAAGTCCAGTTTTTTTCTTAAACTCATTTCAAAAGTTTATTTTATGTAGAGATTTTAAGTAAAATGTAATTGTTTCCAATCTTCGGCTTTCTTACAGATTAGTAGACGTTTAAAGTTAATCTAAAGATAACCTTTTGGGAACGTAATGATATGGTAAAACTCTTTATGTTGACAAGTAGCAAATAAAAATCTTAGGTAACATCTCAAACAGTCGATTGTCTTGAAGTTATTGCCTTATGTACAAAGTGTTCATCAATGTTTCGGGGTCTAGTTGGCTATGGAATCTAATTTTGATGTGCCCCCTTGTTGATTTATTTCAACAACTAATGCGTATTCGTTTTTGGTTATTTGTCAATTGCAAATGTCGTTGTCCTGAATTTAGCAATTTAGTTAATCTCGTGCTGAAATTTGTTTCACGTATTTCTCTCTAATTCCACTATTGTACAAAAAAATTTTTTTCAAGACTGAAGTTGTAGGTTTATTAACAACTAATTTTAACTTAATTCTTAAAAAAAAACATGAGATTAGGCAATCATTATAACAACGATGCAATGCTTGTAACGTGACAAACATTCTGATACATATCCTGGTTTCCAAAAGGCGGCAGATGTAACTTCAAACATGATTTTACAGCCTACTGGACCCAGAAACAGTTATGAACACTTTATAATCGCTTTGGTGGTGGCAGCTCTAAAAGCGTTTGAAACCTGGTGACTGAAGAAAACGATTTTAATTGTTTTAACTGGAAAGAACAGTCTAATTTTTCTTTCTCCGCAGCTAGCTTTGCCATATTCTTTTGTCTTAACATATCCTGGTATTTTTCTGATGTTATAGCAAAGGGAAGCCTCTCTGTTTGACGTTTTCCTTTACGCTTTGGTGATTCCGGCCACAAAAGATAATCGGACATGTTCGAGGTTCGTAGAATTTGAATAACAGGTAAACTTTCTTTGTTGGAAGTGGACTGATCATCAGTTATATCACAAGCATTATCTTGAATTGGTAAATCTACTATTACGTCAAAAGGATTCTGTATTTGTGTTTCAGACTGGCCGCTGTTGAGAGCATGAGGTTCAATGGACCGAGCTGGAATACTGTTGTTATTTTCAATTTCAATTAAATTATGCTCCGAGTCATTATCGATATTTGTTGAAGATACGGAAGTTGGTTCATCTTCTGTGTGCCCACCGTCGTTATAATGCTTCCATAAGCGATATAATGTAAAGAAATGATCATCTTGACACTGATTAACAGCATCATGTATTCTTTTAAATATTTCAATCTTTTCTTCTCCAACTACTTTAACAAAAGTAGAATAACTCATGGTCACATTATTATTGCTGTTATCATTTTGTATGTTAGCTTGCCTTTGTGATCCACCAAGACACTTGCTGTAATCCACCGAATTGGCATCAAAAGGATACAGGCCACAGGATTTGAAGCCATTTTCTAATATTTCTTGTTTCACACAATTCATAATAACTTTATGCAGTATAGGAGAAAATGTCAATTTTGTAACAGCTTCCCCTGGATGATCTACATGCCATTCTCTTACTGCCTTTTGTCATCCCATTTTGATAGGTCTAAAAACTGCAACATCTGCAGCCTGCAGGATACGGGTAGCATTTGGGTACAATGCTATTAGCTCAATGCCTAGCTGACAACATAAGATACTCAAGTGATAGGTTAGATGCGACTTATGTCCGTCAATGAACAATATTACTGGTAGTTTCACGCCTTGCTGAACTAAGTAAGGATGAAGGACATTAGCTATGTACTCGTAAAATGTTTGCGCCGTCATCCACTCATGGTCACTGCGACCGATGCCCCAACCTTTCGGCACACTCGCTGAAATCTTGTCTGGGATTCTTTGTTACGGAAAGACAATTATTGGGCAGCATGTTTTGCCATCGGCTGAAAAAGTGAACATTACTGTGATATTCTCTTTTGACGAGCCACGCTCAACATTGTATACATTCTTGGAGCCTCTTACAGCAAGAACCTTTCCACTCTGTGGGCATATCTGAAAACCCGTTTCATCACCATGAAGCAAACGAGAAGGATCCTTTAGCACGTCTTCCAGATTTTTCTCTTTAATGTAATCATCGATATCATCAAACCATTTCCTAATATCATTTTCTGATACGCATGCACTTGCTGAAGTAACAGCCTCCGGAGTTCTTGTGACAATTTCTGGATGTCTTTTAAGAAACGCTTTCATCCATCCTTGTCCAGGTTTGTTGTCAGTAAATGGGTTTGGCCGTGGATGTTTTTTTAAAAACTGTTGGACACTTGTTTTCGTGGAAAACCTTTTCGTGCTAATTCTGTGATCCACTTGACTATAGTATTTTCTTCTTCTTCTGTTAATATTGGTGATGGGCCAAACGCACTCTTATGCCCCGGGTTTTTAATTTTAAATTGAAGGGTAGCTCGTGGTATACTATATTTTTTTTGCAATGCTTCTAAGTGACCCTGTGCCATTTTGAATTTCACGAAGGGCTCTTTCTGTTCTATTAGGACTATATTTTGGAACCTTCGGCATTGCAGTGCTGAAAGCAATACTATTTTGTTAAATAATACAGTAATTGGCCACGCGATTTGTATAGTTATTGGCCATGTGCCAAGTACTATGTAGGAGTCAAGAAGATTCAATTGATTAAGTACAGAATGTTGTAATATGATAAGGAGTCTGGAGGGAACAGAACCGCCAAAATCACAAGTAAATTTATTTCACAAATAAATTTAAAGACAGTTATTGGCCCCTCAGTTTTTCCATCTCCGGAAAATAAAACATGCAATAAACATCTAGAAACGCAATTCAACGTACCTTTAGATAACCGCAAATCTAAACTTAAGTTAATTATTCTCAATAGAATATATTTTGCAGACACTTTTATACAGCAACACATCTTAAGAAATTTTCAAGCTTTTTGTGTATAACCTAACACTTGTTAAACAACAAAAGAAATCTAAAGATTTAGTGCCACCTATCCATTAACTGAGTAACTAACGAGATCTAGGTAACTTTAACTAAATTATGCCAGCAGAAAACCTGGTAGATTGTTTGTGTGATCTTAAAAAGGAGGTTTAAGTCTAAAGTGGCCAATTACTGTATACCGGCCAATAACTGTACAGTTTACCCTATAATTAGGGAAGCAGCTGTTTATGTGAAATGTCTTGAATAACTTGAAACAGCTTCCGACATTTATTCATTTCTCGCAGTGCATAGTAACTACATAAATGGTGAACACTAATGCATTTTAAAACAGAGCTGAAAGTCAGAAAAGAGAAATTAATAATTCTAATGGGTAAGTAAAATTTAAAGAAATAAATTCAACAATATTTATCAGGAATATAACTTACGCTTCAGACACTTGCAATTTGCTGTAGAACTTCATTTCAATAAAGTGAGTGTAAAAATAGAGGAACAATAATACTAGAACTAACTTCAAATAAGAATTTACCATTACCTTTCCAAAGTACACTGAAATAACGACGAACTTAATGGTTTGAATATGCAAGTTCAGAATATGTAGGTTGTTTGAACTTCGTCGCTTTATACTCCTTTTGACTGCACACCTTTTAAAAAACATCCTAAAAAGTTTATCATGATTGGCGCATTTTATTTTAGTCGTTAAAATATTTATAGAGCGTAAAACTGCATGTTCGTTTCACATTTATATGTCCCAAAAGAGTAACCTCTCTTCCTGTAACCCATGCTCGTGTCTTTTGTTTTTAGTATCCCACTGCTTGGTTAAAGTTAAGAATAAATATGCAACGAGTATACGTACTACGTATTCGTTGAAAATTCATAGATGCTGAAACTGTCTATAAAGAAACTTTTATACGACACACATTTTACTCTATAAAATAAAAATAAGATAAATTTTTATTTCTCGATAAAAAATATGAAAAGACGGAAAATGCAATTTATGCAAATAAAATTTGTGTGGATTTCTAAAATTTACATATTTAATTGCATTAAAGCATCATTTAAAGACAGAGTAAGAATGAAAACAAAACGTTCTGTTGTCAACACATTTTAACTACGTAATCTCCACTATTCAGTGCTGCTGGCTATATTACATGAATTTTCACGTGTTAAGCCTGTATATGTAAAGAGGTATTATTTTGTTAGTTTTAGTTTACATGCAATTTAAGGTTTTCCGCCCATACTGAAAATTATATTTGATACTACTAATTCGTTAGAAAATTTATTGTTTTTGCATTTGCGTGAGCGAGATCGTATCGTAGATTAACAGGTGTTTTAATGTGTACATGCTGAATGGCGTTAAGTGTAAATGAAAACGTAATACAATAATTCTTAAATAATAGCGATTTTCACGTCATGGGAATAATAAATGTGGAAAAAGAAAGACCAAATGAAATGAAACTTTTTCTTTTTTTTATTCAATATATTTTAGTATAATACCTGCAAAAATATCTTTCCTGGGGTGCATATACCAAAATAGGATTTATTAGTGAAAAGAAAAACGAAACCTCATTGTTAAAGTAAGATTACTAATGGAAGAAAATAGTATTTGAAGCAGACGAGAAGTTCAAGAAAATACTGAAAGTAGCAGGTAAAATTCAGACGGAAAATATTTTACATTTTTAGATTCTGAATAGGTACATAAAAAGCGTCACAAAATTTTTATTTTATTTGAAATCTATAAATCAATTTTTTTAGTGGAGTTCAGTAACGGCTAATCACTTTCTATCAAGGGAGGGTAATATTAGATAATTATAATTTATATCAGTGGTCATAGCTTTATGAGTAAACCTAATAAGATTTTAGGTTCGTATACTTGATTGTTATATTTGTCATTTAGTTCGTGCAGAAATCTTTAAATATAAAAAATAATTAAGAAACTCAATACAGCTCTATCAGTAACGCGTTCCATCTTCAAAATTATGTTGACAGAATCTTATCAGTTTATAACGTTGGTAACTGAGAGCTATCACACATTTTCCACAAAATGCAAGCTTCTGATTTCTGGAGATGTGTACAAAACTTTTTGTTTCTGTGGCTATAGTAAGTATGAGTCCTTTTCCAATGTTACCAGGAAATTTACAAGTTCATCGAAATACGTACATAACACAGTCATAATATGTTAATTGCGCCACTGACTATCGTATTTCCGTCATTTGAAAGCTAATTAATCCCAACAGGATATAGTTAGCGATTGCTATTTACAATTTGTTCCGAAGATAGGAATATCGATTAGAATCTTGCTTGTGTGTATTTACTTGTCTTCATGTTTGAATTATATATCAAATCGTTATCTAATAACTACTAAATGAAAACCTAATAAATATAGATTTAACAACTGCAGTAATATCATGCTATCAGCTTTGAATTATATTCGTTATCTTAAACTGTCCGAATGCAATTATACCTTAAAATAAACAAGATATCATTGCGTAAATTGTAATTGTAATCGTGTATGATTTAAGTCACATAGCGCAATTATAAAAAATCAACTTTGTATTCCTTCAACAATTTCAAAACTCATATTTATTATTTTATTGATATTAAACGTGTCGGCATATCCTAGCTCTTAAAGTTCTTCTGGTAAGCATTACGATAACAACAAAACTTGTTAGAATTAGACAGCATAGAAAAAAAGTTAATAAATATTATTCCGGATAGATGAAACTCACGATCACTATTAAGAAAAAAAATTACTAGCTATATTATCAGTTGTTTGAAAACTCTTCTAGAATTCAGGATGAGTTTTGTCTAGAAACTTATCACAAAATGCCTACGCCTAATTATAAGCGATTCAAGATCGTTACGTTTTACAAGAAAGACTCATCTTTTTGTGAGACTTGATTTTATCCACAAAAAGAATCAGATCAGAAAGAAAGAAAGAAAGGTTACCGGCTATTTTCCCAAGCTTTGATGCAAGCATTTTTAACTAGGATCAGTATCAGTTTTTTTTGGTAGTTTTCAAATTAGCATTTACAAGAGAACATATTAAATTGATGTCTGAAAGCGTTCAAATAGAGGAACAAACAAAACTTTGAAGTCTTGTCCTTTCAATAAAAAACAGTTGAAATGTACAGAATCTTTTCTAATTTTTATATAAATACAAGCGATAAATCTTGCTGTGCCGCCTGATTATTTTACAGCATAAATAGTATACCATGAAGAGAGTACAGTGTGGTCCAATTTCGATAGGATTAAATGGGCAACTTTCTTATTACCGCAGATAAATAAAAACGCCTTAGGTACTCGTGACCTCTTTTTTCATGCTGCCATCTTTTGTTTTTTCCCTAGAGAGAAAAAATGAAAAATAGCCGATTTCTTCATTTTGCTGTAACAAAATCATTTTAGCATTGTTTAGGCACTTTTTAACGTAGAATTCAATGCCTTCAGTCGTTGTTTTTTAGCCCTTTGCATAACTGCGCTGTCCATTTAGAAAATTCAACTTTGAGTTACATCCTTGATAGCAATTTTTTCTTATATTGTTGCTCTTTCTCGTTTCTTCATTTCTTTTTTCGATAGCATTTGACAACCTGATTTACGATTCAAGCGCACAGTACCAAGGGGTAGAATACTATTTTTGGCTAAATAAACCATCAACGTAATACTGGTAAACCAGCTGTCAAAAAAAATGTTATGGTTTACATGCTTAGGCATTCTTTGAGCAAGTTTCACCACAACATTACTGCTCGTTCCTAAGTCAAGACTATCTGCAGGCACTGTGTTACTTTGAGAGCCAGCAAAAACATAAAAGTCGTAGCTGAAGCCCGAGATTTCACTTAGTACCAATACCTTGTAACTGCACTTTTGAGGCTTCTTTGGATTGCATTGCTTGACCGTTGATTCAGATTTAGTGGGAATGATTTGTTCATCCGCTGCGACATTTTCTTCCATTGGAATCAAACTCAATCTGTTTTGAAAATTCTTCAGCAAAAAGCTGATCTTGAACAACCTCCCATGCTCCACTGTACCTTGGAGTATGTAATTCTCGTTATTGTTAAAATGAATAAAGCGTTTAATTTCTTCTCACTTGTTTTAGGTCATTACAGAAGATACCATAGAATCTCCTAAGTATGTCGACCAGTAATGCCTAACTTAGGACAACTAAATAACCGACATGTACAAACATTCCAATAAACAGTATTTTGTTTGGGCAGTTATTTCTGATTTTTTCGTAAATAAAAACTTGAAAAACTGGTATGGTGTTTCTAAATCAACAGCTTCTTGTGGCATATTCTAGAAACCTAAAAATTTTATTTTATTCGGGATCTTTCATAAGGTTTCTAGTTTTCCACGTGCTTGTGTTTAGCTTCCTCGCCAATTTAGCAAGTAGAATGTTGTCTTCCTCATTGTCAGATTCTGTATCTGTTTCGGGTACAATTTTTCAGTACTCTTTCCAGATATATTCCAAATCTCAGATAGCCATTTAACAACCCTCTCTCCTTCCTATTTGATCAGCGTAATAGAGAAATTAAGAAAGAAGAACAAATCCATAAAATATTCGCACAAACAAAAACAGAAGATAAAAGTGAAATAATCATCTACACTAAATTCCTAAAATATTATTACATTTCTCTCTCCAAAAGGGAGTTTCTTCCAGAAATTTCTTTACGTTGCAAAAATTCAAGACAATAAATTATAATGATGTTACTAAAATATCCAGACTAGGAAAACATATATCCATGCCGATTTTTAAAACAATTCACGGTTAAGGATGACAAGACTAAATCAAGAAAATAAAATCCAATTAGCCCCAAAGTACCAAATACCACCCACAGAAATACTGTCTAACCAAGACTAAACCAAACCTCAAAGAATTTCACGATTGTATAATACTACTAAAAAGACATCTCCTTGAAACCAAGGCCACACAAGGTCATCTCAAGCAAGAGGTTTAACCTGGCATAGGTCAATGAAACCTTGTCACACTAGAAAAGCCGGCGGTGTAACAACAAATAATCGAAGAACTGAACAGACGTGATATGGGTGTGGAGAAGAAAAAGGCACGAGGACCTTCCAAACACCTACAAACCCATCTACAATAACAATCAAAAAAGGTCGCCAAAAATTCCAAACTTGGTCGTGCCAGATCAAACCCTTAACAACCCCCCAACGTCAGAACAAATTAGGGAAAAAGACACATGGTTGGGGTACTTTCAGTTCCGTTGCCAATGTAGCCATAATAGGTTGTCCATAGACCTGATAAATCTGTAGGATCTCCAACCCACAACCAAACGGTCTTACAGACTCTCAAGGAAGAGAAATAGCGGGACAATAAAAATATAGGAAACTTCAAATTCGGATAGAATCGTCACAAATGGGTAATAATGCAAGACAAGACAAGTTCCAAAACATATCTAATCCATCAACCTGCCCATGATATGTTGGCAAACAAACCTTTAAAAGTTACTGGCAAAAAGCTAAGCAACAATTAATAGAACGAAGGATAGAAAAAAGACTCTAAACAAATTCTTACAACCGAAAAACCATTCTCACATGGGTCAAAAGCTCTAAGCAACACATTTCCAAAACGATAATATTGAAAACAGGAAGGTTAAAAAACGACAAAACGTGTTACGTACAGAGACAGAATACAACTATCAAGAAACTTATCAGAATGAAGAATCAGGAAAGTATTCAACATCAATATCGGTATAATGAAAATCTGATCTGCCAACATTAACAACATAACAAAATAATTCTTGAAAATAGGCTCCTCAAAATTCTGATTCTAGTAAATAAATTGCTAAACATGATAGCTAATACAAAATAAAGTTAAGGTCAACTTGCTTTCTAGGACAAATAGGCAACATGGCTACGTTGATTCAGGTTCAATACCTCAAATACAGGTGAGAACGCCAAAATACTGATACAACACTCATCATGTATACATAGAACAGCATCTGAATGCTAAATTCTCCACATTATGACACACAAGTCATAATACAGTTCTTTAAAGAATTTGCTTCAGCCAAAAGTTGTCACAAAAATCCACTAATAATTCGTAAAAAATGCGACATAACATGACAAGGTAAACGATAACATATAGGTATACCAAAGCAAAAGTCATAATAAATCGTTCGAAATACTAATTGCAAGATCGACCATATCCTCACAATAGTACTCAAAAAACACACAAGACACAAGTCGGGAAAATATTTACAGAAAGCAAACCGCTTGTAATAAAGTAACATTTAAACACCAACTAACAACTCACTGATCTCATGATCAAATAGTAGACCAAAACATGAACATAGTTAGTTCCGAAATACCAGTAACATGTAAACCATAGCACACATTAATCGGGGCAAGGTACAAAGACTAATCTCAAAGATTGATCAAATTTAAAAGTTTACCTAGATAACTTAAAACTGTAACTTCAAACTAACCCGAGCCAAAAAAAAAGTTTCATTACACTAGAATAGGTCGCTGGTGTACATGCAAGTGCAGCCAAGCTTAAACTAAACTGATCAAACCCTTGATTAACTTGAAGAGACTAACTATACCACACAATAATTAAATTCACAAGGGATTTCAAACACACGCAGACAGTGTATCAAAAGACAAAAAAGAACTCCAATACTATCTAGGCCATCACGTACTAGCAGACGGAAACGATTCGGAAAAACAAAATATGTCGAGACGTCAAAGGTAAAACCTACAAAAAACAGGAGCAAAATTTATCCTACTACAAATAAAAAGATAAAGGCGGTCAAAACGAAATAAGCCTAACACAAAGGAAACAAATGGTGCGATAGGCTAAGGCACAAAATCAATAAAGGTGTACTAAAACAAAATGTGCGAAACGAGAAAACGAGAAATCGGCCAAAAGCATAAAAAAGAGAAAAAGACAAACTGGACATGCGTTGGTCGTCGAAATCTGTAACAGGAAAAAGCGTGATCTTAATACACTGTTCAGACTAAAAATGTGTTCACAGTAGCTCGAAATCGAAGATGGGTAGGGTAATAATTCCTAAAATATTATTATAAATGGTCATACAAGTCCTTGCTAGGATTATGATCTAAAGGCAATGGTTGTAGGTGCAATGAAGCCTTGATGGTGGGATTTGAAAATTTTATACTGTAAGATGATGCCAGCTGACATAAAGATTATTTTATGTTAGTTTGCGATCAAGGTTACTGTTAGGTTAGTAAGTGACAAGCACATTTAGAAAAGGTGAGCTATTGTTGCAGACTACGATAACTTCAATATCATAAAGACGGTATGAGGATTATTTACGTGATTACCATAGATCTATATTCGGAAGACCTTATAGCAATTGCACCTAGACTTATTGATAAATTAAACAGTTAAGCAAAAAATGAATCAACGCCAGGAGTTGATTTTCTTGAACTCAGGACCGGGTAGGTGCAAAGATGGGGCAATTTGTCACGATCACTAAGCGCTGTAACAATTAAAACTGACATAAAACGTACCACACGATTCTGCTTTGGGCGCCAAATATCTTAGCGTCAGCCACACTCACATAGTTGAGAAAAGTGGGCCTCTGCAGGTAATTTGATGAAGAGCGAGTTCAGATTTTCAACCAGATTAGTTTTCTAAGAGTGTTTAAAAAGTAGGAGCAAGAAAGTCAGCAGAGGAATGAACAAAGGGAATGAAATTCGGCATCAGAGTACAAAAGACAATTTAAATTAGTTGAGATAATGGACCACTGGTGGTCTGGCGAAGAGCAAAAAGCCTGACCCGCAAGCAGATTAGCTTCCTCTAAGAAATTTACACGAAGAAAACAGACCAAGCTACGTGTCGGCGAAAGAGCAGTGAGTGGATTAAGTACGTCCACAAGATATCTGGACAGGTTAGTGGGTCACGGGTGACCTGGTAGAAAGCACAGTCCAACCAGATTAGTTTTATAGCAGAGATCTAAACAAAGAGCACCAACAAAGTTGCGAGGCGGCGGAAGATCAGACCAAGTAGACAAAGTGTGAGCAAATTCTAATCCCCAATAAATAAATAAATAAATCAAATCAGCCCTGAGGTCGCGCAGTACATCTTCGTTAATTTAAAATCTGATTCTACAAACAGGTCAACTTTCTCAAGCTAAAAGAGGAGTAGCAAAAGAGAGCGTAGAACAGACAAAGCGCCATTAGGTAGCTCAGATAGTTCCGGTTTGATTGTCAAAATGTCAAAAAAAGCGAAGGAGCAAATAGCGGAAACAAAGCGCGCCCTATAGGTAACCAAAGTAACCTTCCTAATCTAGTCAGCGCAAATTCTGACTCACCCGATGGCGGGCGGTCTAACTGTGAGGTTACAACCAGGTTGATTACTTAACTAAGGCACTTTAAGAAATTTTGCCATGGGCGCCAAATACCCGCTTAGACTTTGGACAGGATGTATTATCAGATGACCCTGATGAGTAAGTAAGTTTAAAAGCGTGAGATTCAAAATGTGCTTCTAATCTAAGATTTCAGAATACCTGGAAAGTACTTTTCATGGGCATGTGCTGACAATAGACAGAAAGGAACGTCAGTTCTACGAGCTTTTATAAGACTTACAATTTAGATGTGATGAGTGAAGCAACTTAATTTTCGATTTGAAAGCTGGATTACATGTAACAGGAGGTACGTTCTATCTTGAAAAAGTATGAGTGACAGTAGAAAATTATTATTGGAAGATGATGTTATCTGCATTGCAGGTTTTGCAAAGCAAGGCAGTCGCCTTTATGTGAGTGTTAAGAAACATCTAATTTAGCAAATAAAATTTAACCAATAATTTCAGAGAATGTCAGGATTCTGTTCATTGTTATAAATTAAACAACTGAAGGTTCTTTGGTTAATTATTAAAAAAATTACAGTTAGGGATATTTATAATCAAAGCTTAAATTAAAATAATAATGACAATGATCCACAAACTAAACAAGAATTCTAAGAGCATGCCTATACAGTGTGTCCACGTTTCGATGCTCACTATTGGGATCTCGGAAATTGTAAGAGATACGAAGTCGGTTAAATTAGAAAAGATTTGGCTATTTTGGAGATCAGTTTACTTATGCTTTTGTTTTTTCAAAAAAAGTTCACGGCTTACTAGTTACTTGCCAAAAACAAAATTATCTTATTTTTTTTAAAGTGAAATATCTCAGAAACGAGCAAAGATAGAAAAGAACAGCAAAGAGGGTGTTTTAGAGAATTTACTCCGAAGCACAAAAAGAATATTTTCGCAATTGTCTTTTGTTTTACTACGGCGGTGAAACGTAAATCCAATTTTTTTCTAATGGAATGCCTATTTGATTTCCATATTACTGAACTGCACGCCTTAAATGCTTTTCAGTGATACATGGTTTGACATAGCTATTTGTTTGTTTTACCGAGTTATGAAGTAAAAATCATTTTTCATCAAAGTGTGCCATGACATCTAACACACACAATCGTGGAGTTTTATCAAAGAAATTCATTTGTTATGCAAAAATTGCTAAAACAAAATAAATACGCTTTTATGGGGCATTAGCTGCTTATTTGATGCTAGCTGTGAATGCTCAGTAAAGTATCTTAAAAGCGTCTTTTGTTTGTTTTAGCAACTGTTACATAACAAATGTAATTTATCTGACAAAAATCAATGATTTCATATGTTTAAAGCCATGGTACACTCAGTGGGAAATGCTTTTTATTTAAAAAAAATATAAGATAATTTCGTTTTTAGCAAATATCTAGTAACCCGTAAACTTTTTTGAAAAAACAAAAGCATAAGTAAACTGTTCTCTAAAATAGCCAAATCTTTTCTAAATTAACCGCCTTCCTATCTCTTAACAATTTAAGAGATCCCAATAGTGAGCATCGAAATGTAGACACCCTGTATTTGTTAGCCGAGGGAGAAGTGAAACACAAGAAATACAATTGTATAAAAAATTCTACATGTACTGAAAGACAAACAACGAAAGCATTTTGCTACTTCTACCAAAATCTCAGTTACAAAAATTGGTCGATTTTTGTATAAAAAGGTATCTATTCAAAATGCCTAAAACTGTAAAAGTAAAGTAAAATTTAGTCTATTTGAAATCGTACTGGAAAAACAGGAAAATGTAGTAACATTCGTTTAATAGTTCAGATGTGGAAGTTCTAGAAGATACAATAAAAAAAATTCAGAAATGGTTCGTAGCAACATTATATAAATTGCGCTGAGGGAATATTCCGGAAAATCGGTATTCTCTTGCATCTTAAAACATTTTGTTTAACGTTCCTATTTTACTAAAAATATTTACTTTAGGGAACCATAAATACAAACTTTTATTTTTATTTTAACGTCTGCAAATATTTATGTATTAATCTAATGAGAGACAGAATAAATAGCGCATAATACAAATGTAAAAATATTAACACAAACCTTCATAATTAAACGCAAATATTCTAGAAAAATTAATACTGGTGTTAATTAGCAATAAAGTAAATAATATTAAAATTTTGTGTACACGTAATGAATTGTATTTATCAGGGTGTTAATTGGATAGTTTTAGTTATTTAGTTTTAATTAACATGTGCGTACTATATGTAAATAAATATAATAAATTGGTGTACAAAAATTTAGTACATCGCTTAATAAAGGATGAAGATGAATTTGTTTTATATTTGGGGAATTCGATCTGAGTAATTATTAATTTAAGAGAGACTCATTTATTGTAACTCTATATTTCGGCAATGTGTATTGCCTTCTTCAGGAGTACACTATAAAAAGATTATACAATGTGTAATTATAAGTAAATGAACAATGAAATTACTTACAATTAGAGATGATTTAAAACTTGCCAGATTGTTAATGATAATTACAGGATTATATTATCTATTTATCTTCTTCTTCTATCTTCTTCTTCTATCTTCTTCTTCTATCTATCTTCTTCTTCTATCTATCTATCTATCTATCTATCTATCTATCTATCTATCTTCTTCTTCTATATGAATAAAAATGAATCGCAAAAATGTATGAAGGCGTATCACTTCACAACGACTGAACCAAATTGGATAATTCTTTTTTTGTTGTGTTTGTTATTATCAGGAGAAGGTTTGTATAAAAGAAAATTTCCAAAAAAATGTACGGAAAGACGTAAAAGAACATTTTTTCTCTTATACGTCATTTCGAGTGGTTCCCGAAGTATACAATAGATGGCGCCGCCGGCAGGGTGGCGAAAGTGTCGAAGTGTATGTAAGGTAGTTTTCCCTAACTTTGAGGTAATTTGAAAAATGTAATGGTCAAAAACTCCTTTTGAATAATACAAAAATCATACTACGTGTTTATTTATTGTGATCTTTAGTCACACAACAAGTCGTACATTACATATTTTTCCGAATACATTCTTCTAAAGTACCAAATCAAAGAAGAATTTGAATAAAACATAAAATGTATAGGTAATTCAAATTATGAAACTTGCAACACTTCAACATTCGGATACACTTTAATTAGCTAATGTCTCTTTCTTTTTTTTTTGTTATGGCGTAATACTCATTCGAGAGTCGGCAAACCATCGGCGCTCTTTTTGTACTGTCCAAATGGAAAAACTAAAAATGTGGTTTATTACAAAGCTTTACAATAAAGTACATAAATTCTTAAGATTTTTCTTTTATTTTAATCGTAATTTAATTTCGAAATGGAATATTATCTTATTTTTTTCATTAGGTACTCCACCCGTGCGAAGCCGGGGCGGGCAGCTAGTTTATATTAATTATAAATAATATAAAACCTCGACATAGGTACATTGAAAAACACTAAAATTGAAATTATATGACAAATATGTCAGGTTTTTTCTCCGTGTTGATATATGTCATTTCTAGAAAGAGTCTGCTTTTATATCTCGGTGATTAATAATTACTCAGACAGAATTCCCCAAATATAAAACAAATTCACCTTCATATATATTTATCGGTCAAATAAATATTCCTGACTACTTAATAAAGAATTTCAGAATATACCTATAAGTTTTAGTATTAATAATGGAATAATTTCTATGTATATTATAATTAATGTGCGTTGTAAATGTTACTTAAGTACAAAGTAGCTACCCAAGTTTGTAATGCATGCAATTACATAAAGTAATATAATTAGCAAGGGGTTTACTTTGTAGCATGCCTAATTTTACTTGGTAGGTTAAATTTGTGTCTGAATCTCATATGTCACTATTTGAGTACAGTGCAGTGTGAACCAAAATAAGTAACGATTATAAGAAAGTTAAAAGATAAATAAAGAAGTTATTGTACACTTAGCAAAAAAATTAATAGACAACTTAATATGTAAGAGATTAAAGTAAATTAACAACAAAACCATCAAGACTTTACGGGATAAGAATGACAAACACACAGCGGCCAATTTTATAAAAATCCCAAACAACACGAATCTTTGTTTCTTATTTTTAAAGTAAACAGTTTTCAGTTCTTTTGTATAAGAATGAATTTCATTTATCTTCTCACCACTACTTCATCTATTAACTAGCATCCAAGTTAGACAAGCAAAAAAATCCAAATAAACTTCTTCATGTTTTTATCCCAGTGTATATTATCGGGCGTGACAAACACGACTGTGGAAGTACAGTGTTTTGACGTCATTCCGAGTAATAATTATTACTTGTATTTACATTTAGTTAAAGTCAGCTTGTTATAAAGCTTCTCGTCATTATTTTAAAAGAAATAACAGCCCGAGGATTAATTTCCGAAAAATGTTGTTTACAAAAACAAAAGTACTCTTTCCCCGTTTAATAAAGATGTAACACAAATCTTCTAAATCTACACAACAAAAATGCAGGAAAATTAAAAAAGCTTTGTTGCTTTTGGAAACTTTCAAGGTGTACTAAAGCAACACGGGTGTTATGAATTTTTAAATCATTTTATATTCTCGCTATTTTTAATTTCATGTTAAACACAATTATGTTTGTTTTATGTGCTTACAACGTACATACAGTTTGTGTGCACAACTTGTATACAAGAAACATTGTTTATATTTGGGTTGCTCGTATAAGAAGGTTTTCGAGTTAAATATTTTTTGCATTCATTTACTTGTAAGTTGCATACTTGAATAGCTGTTCCTGTAATGAATTATTAGGTATGTAATTTTTGTAATATGTGTCACATTCTGGTGTTCTCACTGCAGCGCTGTGTATCAACTACAGTTATACAGAGTGTCCGATAAATAACATACAGAGTGTGCCTTGATAAAGTAATGTAGCTACTTCAGATTTGAAAAGTTGCATGTTACGTGTAGATTAGGACACTTTACAATTTCCATGAGCTGCACCTGCAAGTGCCATGAGACAATAATAATAATAATTGTTATTATTATTAAAGAATACCTACTATTAGATACCCACAATAAAGCTAAGCGTTACAATGTTCTTCCTATTGATAAATAATTTGTTAATATCTTTTAGGAATTAAGTCTCTCCCATGATTAAAATGGCGTATAAATATCGTATCTCTTTCATTAAACTCACTTTCGTTGAATTTGTTTTAACGTATCTTTACAAGTACACCTCGCAAACAATATTCTTGCCTTTATAGAGAACATACAAATGTCTGTAAGTGCAAGAAAATATCTTTCAATTTTAAAAGAAAAATTTAAAACGTCGTTAAGTATAAAATAAAATTGCTTCAACACGATTTGCAAAAATAAAACTGTCTGTAAAATAATATTTCTGCCTTAATTTCTAAAGAGCTAGACACAAATTCTAAAACGAAATGTTTAAGTGCCCTACTGTATATTAAAAATTCAATACCTAAACAATCTACACCTCGACCAACCACAGAAAAGCCCTGAGTGGGCGTGTGTGGGGAGCTACATGTTCACCAAGTACACTCACATAAAAAAAATCTTTCGGCGGAAAATTTAAATCAAACTAAACATCACCAATAACATGCAATGAATTTTAAGACAACTTTTTGTCAGTTAGTGTACTCGAGTAAAATTACGCTCCTGATTGGTCGACGGTGTTTGTTACTGAAATTAGTTCGCATATTTTCCGGGGCTTTTCTGAGGTTGGTCGCGCTGTATTGCCGATAATGGGATAAGAATATTCTTTTATAGAAATATATGTTCCTCGTTCCTTCTTTTAACTATCAAATTTCATTAATTAATCCATCTCGTTATCTTTATTGTAATAATATCTCCGCGAGCACATCTCGTGGGTAGCTTTATATATTTATAAATTTTATAAATAAAGGAAAATCTTCCTTCTACGTATTTTAGCAGTCAAATTTAAAATGGTCTGCAAATATAAAATAGAATTGTTTACAAAATAAAATTGAAGGGCTCCATGCAAAAAGTCACTAAGTGACATTTTTGTTATTTTGTGATTACTATCGCCATCTGTTACTCTATAGTAGTACTAGCCACTGAGCATGCAGATTTGCCTATAGAAGTCCCTATGTGTTCAAATTTAAATGGTGGTCTTATCTGTTATGGTTCGGTTTTCAGACAAGAAGTCTCTATGTTGGTAAAAAGTCCCTATCTTTCAAATATCCAGTGTTCAGGTGAATAACACTCTAACCTCATAAATTTGTTTTCAATAAAGTTTGCACGTGCAGTACGCAGTAGTTTCTTTGTAAATGTAAAATGAGTGAAAGTAGTGGTGAAGAGACCATAGAAGGTAGGTAATGTTTGTAGTAATAGTAATACTAACAAGTGTTCGGAAACACGATTTATCCCAGTCACCTTTGAAAACAAAAGTAATGATCTTTGATTAATTCATACGTATCGAATTTGATTAATTATTTAATTTAAGTGACATTTACAACTGTCAAATAATTCTATGAAAAGACATACGTTTTTACTTATTTTGTTTCTACCTACTTAAATAGTGCTTAATTTCTATGGTTGCGTTCACACAATATATCTCGACACTGTTATTGTTAAAGTATTATTATGTAGACGCAATTCTATTCTTAGATACATTTTATAATCAGGTATAGTCTGAAACCCATTGAAGTTTGTTTACAATATATGTACTAAATTTTTGATTTGCAGAACCATACTACGCAAGCAATGAAGATGAATGGGTTCCTTCGAATGGTGATCAGCAGATTGCTGAGCAACTTTTGGAACAGGAAACATCACCCGAAAACGCAGATGAGGTTGTGAATGATGAATTAGCCAAAAAAGGGTCGAAAACGAAAATTGCAATTACAGCAGTGGATGAGAAATAAGAAAAAAATGCATAGTAGAATGTTCAAGAAAATGCCGAAAAAGCCGACATGATGTAGATGTAAATGTCATGAAAAGATTTCAGATGAACAGTATGAGCAGGTATTTAAAAATTTTAACAAAAATATGCTGAACCACAACGAACAAAATTTGTACCTCCACGGTTGTGTTCGCTCGAAACCTACTAGAAAACACATCAATAAAGCAAGAGCGCTTAGAAAGGTTTTCGAATATAATGTAACTATCGGAAATAAGTCAGTAGTTATATACAACGAAGTAGACAACTAAATGTGTGGGTACTTGATGAGAAAACAAAAAAAAGGTGTTCAAGAGGAGTCGCACGTTTTCACTTCACAAATAAAAAAATTTTTGATAATGAATGAATGTTTTGATAATTATTAATTATGGTTCACTTCGTCGCCAATTTTGTTGTTTTTTGTTGAAATTGAACGCTCTAGTTTATTAAATTGTTAGAAAATAAAAACACACTTCACGTTTTACAAAGAGTTCAGTGACAACAAGTTTATTATTCGTTTTTCGACAGACAGAGAATATTCAACAATCGATTGATTCGTAATACAATGATTTAAATAGAAAGAAAGGCATTTGAAAACCTTCTTACGACACAACAGTATCACTGCCTAATTTTCTATTTACATGATTACAGTTGTTAATTATTACTTGCCACACGGTGTAGTATTTTCAAATATTAAATAACCTTTTATAAATAATAAATTTAAATAATAATATTCTTATTTACAAAATCCAGGCTCGCATTCAATATCAGCAGTTTGTGTTTGAGTGAGTTTTTATGGTGTTCAGTTCACTCAGTTCTTCCACAATTTATTGTTAAAAAGCAGGAAACGCAAAGTTATTGTTAATATCTAGGTATATCAATTACGTCGGTAACATCTACTACATTAAATTATAAGTCTGATTACACTACGAATTATAAACATAAAAGATTCCTCGTTCCTATTCAGCATCAAATGATTTGCTTTGCTTTGTAATGGGAGTAGTTAATACTAGGGTAGTAATAATCTACGAACGGAACTGCATTCATAACGTTTAGCTTTTAAAATTTTGTAAAATATGGAGTATAATAAATGTTAATTGCATTACACAATCTGATTCACGTAGTACAAACAAACATACCTTAAGCGATATATATCTTTCGCTTAATTAAGTTTTATGATCCAATAAATTAACCACATGTGCTGTGTTTTCTGTGCTTAATAAAATACGACCGTGTCGTTTCTTAAAATCTTAAATCTAAAATCGCCACGTAAGGTTTGTAAGCATTTTCAAGGAAACATTCTGCTGGTGGATGAACATTGAAATAATTGGGTACGGCATCTGGTCAGAATGGACGATAACAGAATTGCCAAAACTATTTTGAGGTGGATGCCGTGTAAGGGGTGAAAAGCACGATTGAAACACAAAAGGGTACAACGAACACACCACACACGCACCTGAAATTAGGTCGGAAGTAAGAAAGGTTAAAACTGGAAGGAAGAATCGAATGTGTGTGTGGAAACTTGACGGCCGTTGGGAATTTTCAAACACATAATTGTATTATCCGAAACGCGGATGCCGTTTTTACAAAATGTTTCTTTTAACTCAAAATGTTGGAAAGAACTAAACTCTATAATTCACTTTTTAATGTGCCTTGCTGCTACATATTGATTTCGCAAGAACTAGAAATTCAATTTTCTAGTAAGTACTCTTGCCATTATCAACAGTTACACTAATTCTACTTTTACTTCTATTTACAAAGTTATCTCTTTCAGATTTTACTACAAACAATGATTCAGAAACTGAAATTGACCAATATTAAAGACAACTGTAACTCGTCTTTACTCTCAAAAGGAATAAAATTTCTCTTTTATTGTGTCCTTTAATAATAAAAGCAACAGAAGGAACTTCGTCAATAATAAATCTTATTCATTCACATGAGAGATACAGAATGTATTTGTTACTGTCGAAATAATTTACCTTTTTGCCTTATACCTACCTAAAATAGCTTCCTTAGAGAGGGCCTAAATACTGTTTAGTTTCAAAAACTTAATACTCAAACGTGTTGTCAAAACAAAAGAATAAACAAAACATTTCTGTTGATCTCATCTATTCTACCATTTCCTTTTTTCTTTATTTATTTCTTCTTCCAACGTGTGCAGATCGTGTCTGAATGTATCTCTATTTCTTCTGCAACACAAATCTGATCAAAACTCACGTGAACAAAATGTAAATGATTCGAATCTGTGAAAGAACTATTTGAGTTTTCCTGTTTTATGCTTGTACCCAATGAATCAAAAGATCTTATCAGTCTAAGGCGACCATCTCAACAAGAACCATCATACTACATAACTCGCTAATCTTCACAGGTATTTAGTCAGTCAACGGTTGTTTAGCATTCAATAATTGTAATTTGTATCTACAGTTTTGCGTTGCTCGCCAATTCTGAATCTTCAAAAGTCACGGCAACTTTGATTTTTTTAATAAACAACTCCTGCGTTTTGTGACTTATTTTTCACGAAAAATGTTAAAAGTATTAAGAAAGTATTGTTAAATAATTATAATTAAATAAATAATAAATTATAATACATAAATAATTTCCATTAAGGGTTACACTTAAAATCTAGGATCCCTTGTGAATGTTTCACATAAAAACTGAGTAACGTGAACTATTCACTTCAATGAGGAAACCTAAAAAGCCTGCAAACAAAAATGAAGACAAAATCAGAAGATGCTGATTAGAGGAAACTTTAATAAAAAATCTTACCAAGGTTACTAATTGCCTTTTGAGAAATCTTCTAACTGACACAACTCAATTAAGATTTCAACCGTTACTTCATGCTTCGGTGCACCGTGCCAAATTAAAAAGAGTCCCTTCCTTTCTCTTCTAATCTTTAGGTCAAGTTTCATCTGATAGCAAAACTACAACTGTTTGACTTTTCATAGAATTTATCGTATTCTAAAATTATTCTTTTAAATTACAGATTAAATATCAACAACTGAATTGATTTTCGC
The DNA here is from genome assembly GCA_011009095.1 of Ignelater luminosus. Lineage (NCBI taxonomy): Eukaryota > Metazoa > Arthropoda > Insecta > Coleoptera > Elateridae > Ignelater > Ignelater luminosus. Next base: position 27,226 of record VTPC01001449.1, on the reverse strand, counting down.
CAAACACTCCATCATACTACATAGTTGTTTTAAGCACAAAATATTTTGTTAAAAAAGTATGTTAGTAGAGTAGAATTGCAAAATGTTATATTCAAGACAGTATTGTGCTTTACTTAATTTTTCACTGCAGCTTATGGAACAGAAAAGCAAACTGAGTCATCAGATCTGGCATCGGAGAAACTCCGTGGAGGCTCAGATTCTGACCATAAGGAATTGCGTCAAATATCTGACACCGGCACGCAGCTACGCTTGTTTAAGAATCTTGACTCACAAAATATTGTACAATTAAAACTCAAAAATAGTCTTACCAAAATTGCAGGTCTAAGATGTACCCAATACCCAATAGTCAATAAAAAGACTAAATCATCGGTTCAAGCCCCGTCGTCTTTCAACGATTTTGTATAAGTAGAGGTCGTTTTAGGAGATTTTCCTCCTCTCTAATCCAGTAAGATAGTTATTGTGGGTGGACACGTCAACGTAGTTCTATTGGGGGTGAGTGAAGCAAGTTTGTGGTGCTAAACGGTTGAAGGTCTTGCCTGATAATGCTGAATCATAAAATCTTAATTCAGAAAGGGAATTACAAATCTTAGCATTTAATATAAGTAATGAAGCAAATAATAATTCTGCACCACTTTCGATGAAAAACCAGGCACTGACTCACCGGGAAAACTTTCTCTATCCCTCTGCAAGCTCAATTCACGGCTATTGGCTGATGAGCATCCAGCAATAAGTGCGGTACTTATGATAATTAATGATATCTGTAGCATTGCTTTGGTGATTCGGTAGCGACTGGTGGAGTGAAACAGTGGCTGCGGCAAAATTTCTAATTCTAGCAAGCTTCTAAGAGAGCAAAAAAGTATACACCGGACAGTAGTAGTCAAGACTACTACACAAACTTTCATCGGGCATCGCTAGAAAGAGAGAGAGATAGAGAGAGATAGAGAGAGATAGAGAGAGATAGAGAGAGATAGAGAG
>VTPC01001449.1:7792-26241 GCA_011009095.1 Ignelater luminosus | reverse complement strand
AGAGAGATAGAGAGAGATAGAGAGAGATAGAGAGAGATAGAGAGAGATAGAGAGAGATCGAGAGAGATCGAGAGAGATCGAGAGAGATAGAGAGAGATAGAGAGAGGTAGAGAGAGGTAGAGAGAGGTAGAGAGAGGTAGAGAGAGGTAGAGAGAGGTAGAGAGAGGTAGAGAGAGGTAGAGAGAGAGAGAGAGAGAGAGAGAGAGAGAGAGAGAAGGTTATTAGGCCAGGTGCCTACGATTCTCTAGATGAGGGATGGGAGGTTTGCACTGTTGCAGTTGGTGATAGACACTGACACATGTACCTTGTTGTCTTCTCTTTGAATGAGAAGTTGTGACATTATTTTAAATGTTAATGGAAATCATGCGCAAATCTACCTTTTTTTGTGAACTCAATGGATTTTTGTGTGCATTTTAAGCACTAAATTTAACATTTCGTTTGAATATTTGCATTTCATATAAATTCATTATTTTATTTCATCATAAAATGTATTCAATAAATTGTTTTATGTTTCTTTGTAGTTAATGAGATCATTTCCTTGTTGTGAAAAATCTTTATTCAGGCTTCATTTATGAAACTCGACACATCGGAACGTGTTTCACTTCAGTTCAAAATTGTTTATAGGTTTCTGGTAAATTTTATTTACATTTAGGTTCCGTCGCCAGAAGGAATGCTGACATATGTCTTTATAAAAGGCCGTATTAAATTGAAATAATTATGTTTGGTAGTTTTCCATTTTCAATGCATCAACTGTGTTTCGTTCCGTAGTACAGTGTATAAATGGCTTCTTTTATTGTATCAAATTTATTATGTGCAAAATTATTCAGATTTTCTGGAGAGAGTCAAACTTGGTATTTCGACCAACTTGGTTGTTTCCTTCCAGGGAACAGTGAAGTTTACCTTTGTGAGGTGTTGAGCCCAGATGTTTTGTCACAACAATTATTGGCTGCGAATTCACCTTTTTTGTGGTTACCGTGGTGCATTTTGGTGAACTTTAGGAGATGGGTCCCAATAGGGTTGAAGAAACCGCTGATCTTGGCGGATCTGACTTAGAATTCGCAGGCTAAAAAATGAAATCCAAATTAAGGTATCCTAGGTAAAGAAAATTTACCAAATTCAGTCTTCTGTTTGAAGGATTGTGCAAAGTGATCATCTGTATACCCGTGGAATTAGTGTTATTAGCTATTATAATCTTTCCCGCTGTCCGTGTTCAAGCTATCATATCTCCTACCTATCTTTGTTGTGTTCATCGTTTTAATGGTTTCCTTAAAAACTATTGTTATGTCTTAAATTCGTCAAGTCAAAGAAACAGTGCAGTGAACACTGAGTATTTAGTTTTGTTTGTTACGAATTTGTACCGAAAGACGCTTGAATTCATCAGTGTCGCGTAAATTCATGGCGCAATAAAGAAAGCCGACGGTCTCTGGTTTAGCGCAACTTGTGGGCTAGGCTCCAGACATCTCCCGATATATATTTGGACGCCTTGATGCATCGCTGACAGCATTTTCAAATCTTAAAGACCTAGGAGGGAGTAGTATGTAAGAAATATCTTTTTGTCTATATTTTTTGCTATTGTGTAGCGTATATTTTGTGCGAATAAGGTTAAAATTCTTTGAGGCAGATTTATTAAAATCTCTTTTTTCATTTAAATCCATATCAATTTTTAGAATTAATTAATTTGTAACTTAAACGTAAAGTAAAACGTTGAACACCAGGGAGTGAGTTTGGTGGTGATATATTTTTTTGAGTTTTCTGGGGAGCCTCAGCCTAGCGAGGGTAAGTGGTTTTCTTTCTCGATCTATAGTTGGTCTCATGTGAATTATCTATATTTAGCTTCTAAGTCGTCTCATCCCAAACTCAACTTAAATTTTATCACGATCATCCATTCCGTTCTACTCTTCATCATTTCATTGCGCTAATCAAAATCTACACGATTTCCTAATTATATAAAAAAAAGGTTTGTTTCAATTGGTGGAAAAGAAAAACTGACTATCTCGCCGCCATCTTAAAAATTTATTGTGTTATTAAAATGTCTTTATAAAATAAACACAATTGGTTATAATTAGTTTTGGAATATAATCAATTTTGAATCACATTTGATTCATGTTCTCATAAATTTTGTTAATGATTTAATTGGTTATTTAATTTATAATTTTTTTGAAATCAAAACTTAGGAAAACGTTGTATTGTGTCAAAGTTTGTTTCAGATTTTTTTCATCACTTGAATACAGGCCTGTATTATCAAAAAGAAATCCGCGGTCTGTATTTTCTAAATTTCCCAAAAGATGGATAGGGCGAAACGGGCCGATAATATGGCCTGCTCGATCACCATATTTGACACCCTCGGGCTATTATGTTTGGGACAATCACTATTTAATAGTCCAATCAAGCAAGTACAATTTAATGTAGATTCAATGCACTTTAATAGTTCAATTCAACGACTACAATAAAACGTGGAGTTCAACGCAAACTGATACGGACCTGCAACACGCAAAAATCACAAAATTAACGGTTGACAATGCAAAAATCAACACCACCATTGGTTATGAAGTCAAACCTACAACTAATAACGTGTTATCAAGTGTTTGCTTTTGTGCGGCCAAACGGATCGTGTGTATTCAAGTCGTCTGTTAGTCCTAAGAATCTACAGGTGGTTAAAAGTGTGATATGCCATTTTAAAAAGCAAAGAACAAGGATGTTTTTAAAAATGTTTGAACATAATGTGTGTTTCGTTTTTATTCTAGCCATGGATGCTGACCTTATGAAAAGCACAGATCTGTGATTTTTTGCAGGAATTCAATTTCGAGGTAAATCTACATTTTTGTAGAATTTCTCAAAATCCCTCTTTACAGTAAATAGTAAATAAAGTGTTAACATTTGTTGTTTGTTTACAATTTTATAATTTTTATCATTTTCTTCAATAGTTTTGGTAGTTTCATACTTGTTTACTGTGTCGTAGAAGTCGCCTACAATTATTTTGTAATTTTGATGACTGATTTATTCTAGTAGCTATTATCCCTACTAGGTTATTCACTTGTCTATTTTATTTGAAGTATCTACCTGTTTATATCGGATTTATTTGTTTTGTACAGTTTTCTTCTTTGATATATACTTTGGACTTAATATACTTTGTTATACATAACTATGCCTTGTTATTACGTATATAACACCTTTACTTACGCTTAAGGCTACTGCTGAGTTTAGTTGGGTCAAGACCAAAAAGGGTCTTATTGTAACGCGAAGTTATGTTACATGGAATAGGACATGGATATATAAAAAAAATTAATAGACTACTATAATACTATAAGGTGCCCGTTTCCTAAGTATAAAAACTACAACTGGAATAAATCTCTACCTATTTTATATTCTGCAACAGTACTATAGAAATTAAGGTTTACATTAATTGTTACAAAGTTTAAATTTGTTATCAAGTTTAAAAAAACACACTGCGAAAGTAGTCCGACAATTGTAAACACAAGAAAAAGCATTTTAAGAATTACCCTGCATAAATCTAAATGAATATAGCCAAACTTCGGTTAAAGTAAAATGCATAATTGTAATTGCAAAAGTTGAGAGCTATAAAGTTATTAAATTTGAAAGTTATTAAAAGTAGTTGTTTGTAGTTCGTATAAAAGCAATTTCTGCGAGTTGCTAAGACACTAAAAACGTTACCAGCTCGATAATCTTAAATAGAAAAGTTTCTCAAGCCTTTTTGTTTTGTTTTAAAGAATGGTTTTTTATATTTCACAAGCAGTTTGTCATAAAATTGTTTGTTATTGTTATTATATAAATGTTAAAATAGAAAAATAGTTTCTCAGTGTGTAATTAGCATTACAAACTAAAGGATTTGTTTTTAAAAGAATATTTATTGTTTAAGAATTTCTATAGAACTGGAAATGGGTTAAATTCAAGGTCTCAACATTTCTGATAGATAACTCAGCTCTTTAATAATTCAGTAGCATCTGAATTTTTTATACTTTATTTTGAATTGCATATTTGTTGACTCTGCTTTGTAGCCTGTTCTTTCCGCTAAACATAGAATCTATTAATGTCACAATCTAAACTTTCTTTATCAAGTTCTGCATTTTAAATTTCAATATGAAATATTATTTTTCCTTGCAATCTCCGATTCTATTTAAATTTTCATAACAAATTACAATATTGAGAATCCAGCACAGAAGTGATAACAAGCCATGAGTAATTCACAGTTTGTTTCAGAAAAGTTGCTATGAATACTAATGTGGCTATAAACAACTTTTCACTGCAACAGTATAGTTAATTAATTTTTTATTTTAAAACGCAATTGCTTTTAATACCTGTTTAATGAATATGCTCTCAGTTTTATTTCATGATTTTAAATATTTATTTAATAATCTGTAGAAAGGAAAATATTGTTAATAGGTCATCATCAAACATTAGTTCAATACCACATGAATTCAATAAGGTTTTTAATGTAAAAAATACGTCACAGTCATGTGTTCGCTATCGAATATATTTTTGGCACAGTGTCTCAACTTTACAAATTAAAGGTCAACGCAGTGGCTGCCTTTTCAACTAGATACGGAAATAGTTTTGAAATGTGGCTTTACCATCATAGCACACCGCAAAATCATACGCTCCTACTACGAGTGAGGAAGAGCTTCTGTAGATTCAGCAAGCCATCTTACCTGCAGATCTGAAAGACATCTTAGACAGTATCAGTATCAAATCTTAGCATACAGAAATCTCAATTCTTGAACATTCACTTATTAACCACTTACAACTTATTCATGCAACACCTGCTCCCTTCTTAATATAAAGATCTTCAGACTCTATCTAAAACGCCTTGCCACGATTCCCAGTCTTCCACTCCCTAGCCACACCATAATCAAGACAAGCGAGTTCTTTATGGTATCGGTGCAGCAAATGCATATGTTGTCGAGTGTTTCAAGTGCCTCAGTGTTTCTCTTGAATTCTAAAAGGGATCTATGACTAGGCAGACAACACTAAAGATTTAGATTCACAGCAGCATGATAGAATCATCAAAATAAATTTTATTGACGTTACGTAGAGGTTTCTTGGCTGACAACTAACCTCCAAAAGCTTCCAAATGGCAAGTATGTATAGTCGTGCAATAGCTCAAGTGAAAGCTTATTTAATTCTGTGTACAGCTGCATCCGTTTTGTAATTAATGACTGACAAAAAACCTTCCCAAAAGAAATAATAGGTTAGCTTAACCTTCAAGGTTGCAGACCAAAGATTCTAGAATTTTCAAATTTTTTAATTATTGAAACGTATGTTCAGTCCCAAAGTGTTATTTAGACCAACTTCGTTTATCAATCATAATCTATTTTTAAACAGCGATCGTTCTTGCACAATTGCCTTTTGTTTTCAATTGTCTTTCGTCCGGTTACATCTCAGGGCATCCTAAATAAATATTCAAATTTCATCTTGCTAGTTGAAGAATTTTTCTCGACGATATCCGGAGGCATCTCTAGCACCGCCACTGATTATAGAAAACATTTACTATGCAGTGGCTGTACACAGAAGTACTATGTAGGAGTAAGTACACCAACGTTTCCATACCTTTCAAAAACCTTCATTTCTCTTACACTAGACGCGCGCCCGCCAAACTCAATTTAAGTTAAATAAAGTCGTCTGTACTCGAACTTTTTCAGTATAAAAGTCCAGGCAGTTTCTCTAATTGGTCTTTTCTCTTCCTGTCCGGGGAAAGCAGTGACAGTGCATAGTGTCTATTGGGTCCAAATTCATTTAAACGCAAGAAAAAGTTTGTCACTTTACGGTTTTCTGGTCACGACTCAATTTCACGATTTTGATAATAACGAACTCTTAGGAAATGATTTCAGTTATATTTGAGATCCCATTTGAAAAACATTATTACTACATATCTCTTATTCAAGTGACTGTCACATCAACCTATACTTTCAAGAAACAGATAAAGGCGTCAACGTTGTACTCTAATCCCAAAAACCCTCACATTGCTCGCTGGGCCTTTCTAACTAGGACCAGAAATTTATGATCTTTGTGATATAAGTATTACAAATCACATAAGGCAACAATAATTTCTTTCCACAGTTTTCTATCTTCAGCTATTGTTTTGACCGTCCTCCAAGTGTAGCTTTCATCTAATTTTTTGATCTCGTTCTCAAACTCCTCCTCCATGTCCTTCTGGGTGCACCGCGGCACCCCGAATCTTGTGGATTCCAGTCGAGAGCCTCTCTGGATATTGTATTGGCTCCTCGAGGGAGACTGTGACAGATCCAGAGTCATTCTTTTCGACGGATTTGAATGTCGATTGTTTCTTGCGGATACTTTTGGTAAAGATCGTAGATACAGATGACGTTTGGCTAATGTATCTCGCAAATTCTTCTCAAGCACCGGTTCACAAATACTTGAAGCTTTCTTGTAACAGTATTGACCACTAACCAAGTCTCACAACTATATAGAAGCACAGATTTAACGCATGTGTTGAATACATACAGCTTCTGTTTCAGGCTGAGGTGGTTCGAGCGCCAGATGTTGAGTTGAGAAAATGCATATTTGCACCGCCATCTGGTCTTATCTGGCTGGCATGCTACATGAAACTATCGACACTCTCAATAGGGTTACTTCCTAGGAGAACGTTGCTCTACTAGTCCCGATAGTTATACTTTTAGTCTTGCTGACGTTGATGTTTAAGCCCACGCATCAAATTTTTCTTGATAAAGTGGGACAAGATCGTTTGCAAAATTAAGGTTCTCCAAGTGCTCGTTCGATTGTAATGGCCATTGGATTCTCATTTTCTTGTTCTACCGTAAGAACTTCATCTAGCACTATTAGGAACAGCAACGGTTAGAGCTAACCCTACTATTGCATGAGATCAGCTTTGACAAATTGCCGTTGTGCAGGACACGACACTTAAAGTTGCTATACTGTGCCTTGACTAAGTTTAGCAGTTTGCTTGGTATCCCTTTCTTTTCATCGCCAGCCATATGTTGTCGTGTTTTAACGTGTCAAAGGCCTTCTGGAATTCCACGAAAACCAGGTGCAAGCTTTGCTGAAATTTGCTCACTGGCTCGGCGATGATACAGAAAGTTTTGATATGATCTGTGCAAGAGCGACCTGCTCTCAGCGTAGAGTTGACCTTCTTATCAATGCGGTTGAGCAGTGCCTTGCAGAGCACCTTCACGGGAACACAAAGTAGCATGATACCCCGCCAGTTACCACACAGACTTAAGTTACCTTTCTTGTGGATTTTAACGAGTATACCTTAAAGCCAGTCTTCCGGAAACAGCTTGTCTTCCCAAGAAAAGATGGGGTGTAGTGCTTGAGCTGACAATATGGAGTCCGACTTAAGCATTTCGGCTGTTATTTGGTCGATTCCTGGTGACTTATTCATTTTCATGGCTATTCAGTTTCGTCAGTGGCGGGCGCATTTGAACTAATTTTCATATACTTTAGATTAAAATTCAGAAAAAGGTTTGAATTTCAAGCTGCTATTTCTGAAACTCCAGTCAATACATTTCTTAAACCGGAAACTGTCCAAGAATTGTCTAGTTAGAAACCCTACTCAAAGAAAGATTAAACTATTCCCCAGAAATACTTCCCAAGCTGTTCATAAGAATGCTACAATTTTTCTCCATTAAGTTGAAGAGCATAACCGATAACACATCTGTTATATATTTATTATGTAAGCGACACTTATTGGGCAGCCGCAAAATCAGGTTTCTAAATTTCCGAATCTTCTTACCGCCATCGATCATTAGTAAACCAAAATCAGAAAATATACGTGGAGAACTCAATGCACCTTCAGGTTCAAAAATATGCTGTTCACACAACAGTTCATCAATAGTTCAATAGAGCTGTGATTATTATTGAAGTACGAATATTCTGTCCAAGCACCATTAATTTATTTTCAGAGAAACTATACTGATAAAATTAAGTATTGAAAATAATATCGTGGTTCTAGGCAGTATTATCTCAATAGTGGGCAAATTTGCCCTTCGGGGCCAAAGCGGTCCGTATAAAAGAAAAACTATTAGCAAAAACTAACTTTTGAACAAAGATTTAATCAAACAATTTAGTTTTGACGTTCGAGCTCTAACATATGGGTACAGGTTTGAGCACCCCTGATCTAGAGATTGTTTACCCGCAAAATATCATTTGAGAACACCGACCGAGAATACTATCACAGTTGTGCATCGCCTCGTAGTGTTGCCAAATCACTTCCTCTGTCAAATATCAATAATTAGCTGAAGAAGAAATCATTCTTATAACACCTTTCGGCTACTTTAGACTGAAAAATAACACTGACAGCACAGCACCTTTAATATTTTTCAGATCTGTATGATTCAGTAATTATTGCAAAGCTTTAAAAACTAACTTAGGGAGATTTGCTTTATCCCTAACTTTCTGAATACTAATTTAAAGTTTATTTTACTCTAGTAAATAATTTATCTTGAAGGTATATTTCAGTTGAAATCTCTCTTTTCTTAAAGCATAGCAGTGTGTTACTACAATGTTTCTTACCCTGATACTCTATTTTACGTTTTCACGTAATCACAGTATACGTAGTATTGAACTGGCAAAGTTAAAGCAAAAAAAAACGCATTCAAATACATTATTAGATATTTTATTCTGCCTGTTTCATACTTTTAAAACTTTGCAGTCTTGTCTGAATCATCAATAAAGATTAGTCTTAATTCCCACTAGAGAACTGTTCAATTTCAGAACACCCCGTATAAAAAGGTGAAGCTTAAATGAAGTAAGTATATTACTTTTTTCTTACTCTGAAAAATTTATGCTCAAATCATAAATAAACCTACGAGTTCATATACTACGTTAAACCTTTCTTCGCAGGCTCCATCCCCCTTCTATATTAAATTTGAAGGGCTTAATTTAAAACAAGTCTTATAGTAGTCGAACTTTTAAGGGTGTGTATCTGGGTGTCAATCCCTAAGGACCTTTCACGATATTAAATATAGGATGATATTTGAAGTTTAGCATAATGAATCGAAAGATTGATTTGCATACAGTGGTAGTGGAAGTAGCGCTTCAACCGCCACATCCATGCGTGATTTGCATATCTTTCAGACACCGCGCCATTTACAAAATTGAAAAATCTCTAACATCCAATTTTACCCGTCCTTTTCACTTATAAATCATTTCTCAATGCATCTAAATGAAAAAACGCTTTACGCGAAATGGAAACGAAGTCAAAATGTTATTTCATGGCTGGACGGTCGGTCTAAATTGGATACCGCATAGGGTCATCATCATCTACTGGGCTGGCACTAAACTAATGCTTTTTCATTTGACGTGCCAGAGCTTGGGGTGTTTTACGGTCTGCTTTGATTAAAACTACAAGGATAACACGTCGGCTTTGTGCCCTGTATAAGGATTTAAAGTTAACGTTAGAAGGGACGAGGACGACGTCTCCTCGTTAATTGCTTCTAACCCAAAAACGCTTTTCATAAACAACAAATACTCTATCTATAGAAAAGTATGCACTTATTCTTTTAAATTAGCTTTCCCAGAGTTGAGATTCCAAAAAGCAAAAAATGCAAACACCCAAGAAGAGAAATAAACTTTATATGCACCTACTTTGAATACGGTAAAGTAGTAACTTCTGATTATTCGGAAGTTTATCTTGCACTCTTTTCGTGAAAATAAAATTTACAGTAAGGTAGGGGATTATTTCAAACTCTTATGGGCTCGTTAAAAAACACAAAGGGCTGCGATGTGGTTGTATAAAAATTGATTTCGTGGTTTCTCTACCTATGCACGCGTATGAAAAGGAATTCTAAAGAAAGTTATAACAATGCCTATTACAATAAAAAGTATAATGAATTAAATTGCTAAAAGGAGGATTTATATGTAGTTTTATAACCTACTTTACAGTAAATTAAATCAATTCTTTTTTTTTCACCTTCTAAAGCTTACACTTTGAGAGCGTAAAAGCTCAACACTTCAGTACATTTTTATCACTACTTCATCAGAATGTGGGCGTACCATGATTGTGGTCTCGGGGGTTTACGATTTTGTTATCGGCGATATCAACAAGGTTGTTCATAAAAAATATTTTCAAGTATACAGGATGTTCTATAAAAGAGGGTAATCTTAAGATATTATTTTTTAAATGTATTGTGAGAGTATTCTGATGAAATTGACTTATTTGGTTATAAAACATTAAACAATTAAATCGAGAATAGGTTAGCAATCTTCAGCACATCATGGCATTAAGTAAGGACACGGCTAGAATGTTCAACAATTCTAAATTTAAATCAAAGCATGTTGATGTATTATTTTGTCAATTTTAAATTTCATGTTTAATAAATCTTTTTCATTGATTAGCAGAAATGTCTCTAAACGAATACCATGTTGGCTGTTTAATTTATTATTGATCGTTTCTATTGTTTACAGGCAAATCAACTGGAAGTTATGTGCTTTAATAACCCAAATCAGAAAGAATAATACAATCATTATTTAATTTAAAACTGCTTTTTCCTGTCAGTTTGTCAATAATTTATGAAGTTATTGTTCGTAAATTTACATTTTTTAACGATGTTACAAGATTCTTCATCATAAGCTGATCACTACATTCAAAAAAGGGTATTGAGTTTAAAAACTTCTTATTATTGCAAATTGTAACCAATATGATAACTTGTTCTCATAATTACTAATTTTTACATCTCATTATTTAGATATTAATCAGATTTCGTAAATTATCTTGCTTATTATCACTAATCTTTAGCACTTCTTTCACAATTAGAACTACAATCATACATCTACCTTATGAACATGCAAAACCAGCATACCCAGTTCACGTAATTTCAGGTTGTTCTAAAGTATAGTAACTAGTGCTCAAAAAGTGTGTTTGTCTTCACAAAAAAGGCATTTACATTATTCCTTAATAGTTCAAAGCACATAATTTTAACAATTGTCCAGTGCGAAGTGCGGAAATGTGAACACGTTGGCGGTAGTGCTGTCGTTCTCCCTGTCATTCCTGTCTTTCTGAGTTATCTTGAGACCCTGCCCAAGTGTTTGCGATTGTGTCCAGTTGTATACCACCCATTTCCCATGCGAGCTGGGGTTCAGTCCGTCTTTGACAGTCACAGTCACCCGGCTGCACATCTCTCCCACTCTACGGCCCGACGGACTTGCAAGCGCTCGAAATGTTTTATGTTACACTATCACTGCTCTGCAGGCAGACAGAAACAAAACAAATAAAAAGTTATTAACTTTTGATAATGAATTTCTGTCAAAAAATGTCTGTAGAGTTGTAACTGAATATTGTAATAAGTGATCCATAGGATTTTTATCTTCGGTTGGCCAACTTTTATCAATAGTTAGAATGAACCACACATTATGTGAACTGCGATGATTCATTGTCATTACCAAATTTAGCAAAACATCCAAAACAGAATACTTCCAGTTACCATTAATTCTTTTATCTTCCTAAAGTAGCTTTCGATCATAAAACCTTCCTGCTCTTGAGAAAACCATGCTATCAAAAAGCAATGCTTTTTAAGCTTTTAAATTGACAGCAAACTTAACCTGTAATATAAACATTCCTGATATCTTTCACTTCATATTATATATATCAACATACTGCACTTCTATCTTTCTTGTTCATGGCCAACTGAAAAAACAAACTTTATGGATCGCTCGTTATATTTTCAAACGGACTTTTTCTTAATATCCCAATACCTGATTGTTTATGTCTTAAACTAACAAAAAATGTATTTCAAACAACAGTTTCTTCACTTAATCATCTAGAACTCGACAGATGAAAAATATGAAACAAATTAATTAAAACTTAAAATTCAATTGGACCTGCAGAAAAATGGCTAAGTTTAGCTAGTCTAGGGTTTTTTGCATCTTATTTCAAGAACGTTATATTTAAGTATTTTCAAAGATTTAGTAGCGCAAAACTGCGGCTTTTATAGATATTTAAAAATAAAGTTAAACTGTAAGAGATATAGGCGATTAAAATGGGACAAAATTGCGTATTTTGAGGTTTGATAATAATCTAAAAAGCAAACCGACTTAACTTCATTTGTTTATCATTCTTTGATTTTTGGACAATACTTTCATATTATTACGTATTTCTAAAATTGGTAAAAATTTTCTTAGGTACTTCTTTGTCTTTAATACCCTCATACGTTGCATCCGTCTTCCAGACCCATCATCAGATTGATTTCTTCTTTCTTCTCGATAAAGATTTCAGCAATTTTGTCATATCAAACTAAGTAAACACAGAAAATAGCAGTTATATGGTTTTAAACTACTGTAATATCGCTATACCTACCGATTTCTACACTTTGATCCACTGTGTGGTGTCTCCTTTGCACACTTCACTGTTGCCATATTACTATCCACCGCCGAGTCCCATCACCATAGAGTGCGCATATAATGGCGTGGTCGTAAAAAATTGTTGTAATCGTCATCTCCAACAATTACCAACATCAACCGTGCCAAAGCAGTATACCATCTCGACATCTACTTAACTGCAATAATAAATACATCATACAAGTCACCGTCACCACAATGTAGTTTTCAATCAAGACCAGTCAGTTTCGCCTTCGCCAGTCGATTTCTGTTTTCATCACTTCACCTCAATGATCAATTCTCACAGTCGATGCTCACCACCTGAGTCGATACTCTCCACTAATAGATCGCTGGTAATAACACGAAGTCGTATATCAACTATTCATTCCACGTCCCCTATCTTCAGCACTACGAATATTTCCACAGAACCGTGAAAAGGTGCGAGTAGCCATTCTAATTGTAAAGCCTCAATGTTAGTCTACAAGAACAACGAGGATTTTAGACAGGAAGTCAAAATTGAAATGATAATGATGATGATAATGATGACGTTGAGGAACAATTGTGTCTATTAAAAACTCAATTACCAATATATTTTCTAATCAGAAATCCACAAGAGAAAAAATAAACAACAAACTTCAAAATTATACTAATCATTTAATAGAATAAGGCAATTCTGTATAAAAAACATTTATCAGTTTCATAATTGGCGTTATTATTAATACTTCATTAAATAAAGGCCCAACTGGTAAAAAGCAATCTATTGGTTAACAATAAAAAACTGAAACCATCCATAATGTACAGTCTGCAACATTAGTAATGAGACTCGAGAATGGATTTGAACACAACACAAGCTTGAGAGAACAAGGTTTCATGCCAATAATATGTACGCATTTATCTGCGGCATTATCAATCGGTGGTCTGGAACCTCGTTCTTTCAAGTTTGTGTTGTGTTTAAGTCTCATTACTAATGTCGCAGACTGTACCTACCGGTTATACAGAATAGTGGTTTAGACAACAAGCGTTTACGACGATTGAAAGACTAAGTCAGCTGCAAAAACTTGCTTATCTAAGTGTTACCTCCAGCTGGACTATAGAGGCACTATTGCTTACCATATGCAAGAACCATATTTTAACTTTCGAGAAACTTAATAGAGAGTATAATACAACGAATGTCTGAATATTTCTCTCGAGAAGGCAATAAATGTCGGTGTAATCTGCTTGAGGGCGGTTGCTGCGTGCATTACAAAACTTTAACGAAGGGTGAAGCCTACCGTGTAGTTCCTCAAAAACATGCCAAAGCCTGAATAGTTTGAGAGTGAACTCAATCAGTTTTCGTGCAGAGTGTTTTTGAAAAACTTAATGAAGGGTGAAGCCGGGCCAATGTCTGCCTTTCAAAACTTTAATGGAAGGTAAAACTCACTAGACGTCAACGTGTAGCCCGATTGTAATCCGCTTGAGAACGAAGTCCCATCGGTTTTCGTGCATAGCACTTTGGCAAACCTAATAAAAAGTAAAGCCTAACCAATTTCTGTGCATAGCTCCCTCGAGAAGATGATTCATAAATGTCAAACTCAGATTGTGTACCACAACATGGGGCTCATTTGAAGGAGAAGTCCCATTAGTTTCCATGCTTTTGAAAAACCTAATGATGGGCGAGAAGCCCAACCATTGCCTGTGTATCTTAGAGAAGACTAATAAATGTCAAAGCCAGACCGTGTCTTACCGTAGGTAGCCCATTTGAGAACGAAGTCCCATTAGTTTTCATGCATGACACTTTTGGACCAACATCCCTGTCTAGTTCTTTTTGGAAGAAAACTAATAAACGGTAAATTCTGGCTGAATACCACCGCAGGTGGCCCGTTTAACGGCGAAATTCCATTGGATTTCGTCTTATCACTCTTAAAAAACTGAAAAGACAACAAAAGAATGAAAATCCAAGGATTTTTATATTTTTAAATTTGTGTGTCTCTTGGTTTCTTGGAGAGAAGAAAATAGTCAAATACAATTTTCATATCCCCTTCAAGATGATTATATCAGATCAAACGTAATGCAAACCAAGAAGTTCCAGATTAACCCGTACACATTCAAACAGGACCGTGTTGGACCGCGTTCGCTCGCGTATTACAAAGACAGTAGAGGGCGCTATAGCAAGGACAGACTGTGACCGGCGAGGTGTACCGAGACTTTCTGGCTTGCAATATTCCAAATTGGATGGCGGCACGCAACGTCAAGAAGCCCATTCTCGCACATGACAATGCGCGTCCACACATTGCCAATGTGGTGCATGAATGGCTTGATCAAAACCAAATCGAAACGTGGATCCAGCCACCATATTCGTCAGACTTACAGCCATGTGATTTCAACTGTTTTGGCAATCTGAAGATTGGTCTAAGTGGTACTCGATATGCCAACTTTGATGTCCTCAAAAATAGGATTGATGGGGTTTTGCAAGATGGTTTGGGGCGTGGCCTATATCAAGGTGTTTCCATGATGTCAGAGAAATGGCAAAAGTTGATCATTTGTAGTTTTTAAAATATTTAAATAAATGTGTGGTCCTGTTTGAATGGGACTACCTTAGGTGGGTCTAAGACCGAGATAGGATCTGGAGCTAGAGTCTACAGTGGCCTGGCGAGAAGCGAATATAGCTTCTCACACCATACTTCCATATTCCAAGCCTTGAAGGCATTAACAAACTCGAAAGTAACTAGACTAACATAAAAAAAAGAGGGAGTTGACGGACCAAAATCCGGTAGAACTAGTCTGGATACCAGGACATTGGGGAATCCAAAGCAATCCAAAAGCTGATAAACTTGCTAAGAGGACACCAGGAACACTATACTGTAACTCAGAACCTGCCCTGAGAGTATAAAAAAGTACAGCCCGAGACCAATGTCTTCCACAATGGCAAACCTTATCAGGAGAAAACCATGGAAAGTCCTATATAGATAATATGCGGCAAAAGAAGAGAAAGCCTACTCCCATTGATGGGTGTGTTACACGGCATAATAAATAATAACCTACAGTGCAGAATAGCATTAGGAAATTAAAAACAGTTAAATACGTACTGTGCAAAACGTGATTCTTTGGCATCCAGAAAGCAGATCGTCTATAAACCAATAGAAACAGAACCAAGTATGTTTAACACCCATCCAGTCAAGAATCTGCATAGGTTGCTACAGGCTTGCAATAAGCTGCAGCGCACTGGGTACCGGACAGCTGCTAAGAGAGAAAAAGCGATATTTTTGCAATTAGATACAGCCAAGTTTACTTGAAAGATTTTCAATAGCAGACCACGTTTTGACTAAACATGAGACAACGCTGTACATGTATTACTAGAAGATATCAGTTGAGAAATCAATCCCAGGCTTATTCAGAAAATGACGATCAAAAAGTAAGATCGGCGTATTCGAAAGTACTAGGCAGCCAGTTACCCAAAGCGTTGAATAAACTTTCCAGTCAGAAGATAGCCTGGGAATTGCTGTTTGCTTGATATTATTGTGCTGTTAGGTCTCGAAAACAGCTGATACCTACATCACTATATTCTAAATTGAAGAGAGATTTCGAATTTGTAAGAATATACAGAATATTTTATTTAAAGAACGAAAGAAAAAATAGATGTAATTTGTAACTGACGCGTCTCCCTTGGGTAATTCATAAATGGATACAAATTCGATATCTAACTCAATGCCATGAACTTTCGGCTTATGATCATCTTATTATTGTGGCAGAGTTCAAGATTAGATTTGTTAGCTTCGGGATGAAACAGATAATGTAAATGTTTTGTTACCGGCCAACCTGGAAATGTAAGCTACTTAAATACTAACAGGAAACAGATTAGGTCATAAGAAGGTGTTTGATGCCGATGATTAAACAATAACCAAAGCGTAACATTATTAACAGGTTGCAGTTCTTGAACGTAAATAGAAATAACCACTGATGCGATAAGATATTGATTTATGTCGAAAAAAATAGCAAAGCAGGCAAAGCTTTTGTTTTTATAAAATATGTGACAATAAATAACCTAATTTTGAATATAGGGGTCCTTTAGAAAAGGAAATTTCTTGGAAACGCCAATATATTTCTTTCATTTTTGTAATAGTTTAATTTTCTTTATCATTGACCCTTAACACATTCGAAGCACCTGGAACAAAAACGAGCTGCTTTGAATATCCTAAATGTCTGACGTTGCCTTGTTTTCAATGAAATTTTGCAATGATTTTCCACTAAAATACAGACAGACTATGATGAATGTTCTAATATCTATCTTATTTTCTGTTAATTTTATTTATTTGTAACAATGAAAGGCATAATTTGTTATTTAAAATATGAGAAGTTTGTTTTAAAATAAATAAATGGTTTTTGATGCTCTTGGGTTTAATAAATTTCCATTTAAACGTCACTTAAATTCCATCAAAATTGCTTTGTATAAAAATAAATTTCAGAAGCAGCGGGAAATTGGGCGACGACAACAAAGTGAACAAAGCTCTATCTATGATAAAATTTTGATTCTGTTTAAAGCTACTTTCAAAACACTCACAATAAGAAAATATCTTTCAATCCATCTACTGCAAGTTGAATAAGCACTTGATTATATCGCAATACGTCTTTATAAAAACCCAGAGATTTTTTTCCTTAGAAATTGAATAGAAATAAGAATTTTTTTTCACTTCCACGTAAAAAAAAGAAAATCTTTTCAATTTTTCCCCAAATACTACTTTAAATGTGTATATATTTAAGATTTTATATCAATTCTTATCAGCATAATAAAAAAACGGGCCCATAATATAAATGCAACTTATGTTTACCGATCTGTTCCGGAAAAACGAGGGGGTTCCAATTCAACATGTAAAGGCTGGGCTACGGTGAACAATGACGGTGGTAGGACCCCTTTGCAAACACTGCATTCCCGGGGGCCCTACGTACTCGCCCTTCTCGACATTACTGAATATATCCTGGAATCAGGCACGCTTCAAAGAAACTTTAAAATAGAAAACGAAAGTCGAATAGGGTGCTCTGAACGTTGAATGAGCGAAGTGTAAGGGAGATTGGTATTTTTTTATTTTCTTTTCGAATCGGTTGATGTTTGAAGTTAATTTGAATTCTTTACTTTATAAAATATGAAATTAGAAATTTTCAGTAAGCAACGACTGAAAAATTAGATTTTCTTTAGAGAATTAACTTTAAATTCTTTAGTTTTTATAAAAGGCGCTGTCTTTGTAGATCGATGTGGCATTTAACAAAATTTATATAAATTAACTTCTTCCCTTGCAAATACAGTTTGTTACCAAACTAAAGTAACGACGACGCTAGCAAAAACTAACAGATATTTCAATCAATGCCAACTTCAACTAGAGCTTTATTTCTATGAATACAACTTTTTCAAACCATTCGCACAATTATATACATGGCAAGAAAGTTTTAATTAAAGTACAGCGATGATTGAAACACTACATCAATATGATGTAACAAAAAGGCCATAATTTGCTCTTACGTACTATGCAACAAGTACTACTTTTTACTAGACTTTGGTAAATATAAAGTTACTAAACCTAGAAATATCACGCAAACGTGGCAAGCCTGTCGTGTAATAAGTTAAAGTTAGCTTACCCGAAATAATTCTGTTACTTAAATTTAGCCCGAATTTGTTAATTTGCGATGACCATAAGTCTATAAAATTCTAACAGTGTTGCCAAATGATACCTTATATTTATATGTGTTTATACAAGTTGAAACACTTGTTTTGTCACTATATTGAGTGTTGAATTTCAAAGACAAACTGCTTAATAAAGACAACAAATATCTGGCACTCTATTAGTTTACCTTTACTAAATGAATACGTCCAATTGATCGGTCCGCAACCTTTCATTCACACCAGCCTGGAATCACGGCTATAAAAGGTCGCCTCGGATCCCCAGATACTCGGATCCCGGCTTCGAGTGAGCAAGGGTGCAGTCGACCCGGTCTCGGACCTTTAGGTGATGCATCGAAGATGAACAGTAAGCAGCGAACCCCCACCAACGCCAACTCGCCTGATTGGGAGGTCGGGCAGTAGTTGGCCCCACATCCAGCGGCCGGCAACCTGTGTCAGATCTCGGGGCACAGGCCCGGCAGCCACCAACATCATTTCTCAGCCTCTTCCG